>JAMKPZ010005472.1:0-18049 GCA_024699675.1 Amphibolis antarctica | reverse complement strand
TTGGTGAAATAATTTAAAACCATTTGGTGGACTTATTCTAGTTTTAAACATTGGTATTGTTGCAGTATTATTAGCTGCATTATCAAAAGTTATACTACTTATTTTATTTCTAATTCCATATAAATCAAAAATTTCCATAATATTTGCAAAAATTGTTTCAGCAGGATGTGGATGTTGAATTTTTCTAAATCCTATTAATCTTTTTTGTAAAATCTAATTTTAATCAATATAATGTGTAGTTACAGTTATGTACCCATTCTTAGTTCTACCCAACCAAATATCTAAAGTGCATGCTATATATGTCATTATTATACTCATAACATTAATAAGTTCTAATCTAAGCTTATTAAATGAATTCATAATATTTGACCTAATAGTATTTCTAGATACACGTTTATATTGTGGACAATATGCTTTACTAATATAATTATCTGTTGCATTGTGTCTTGAATGATACTTATAATGTAATTAGTATAAGGGGTATTTTGGTCTTTGTACCCTCATGGAATACCTAAGCATTAAATAAGCTTGGCTAGGGTTTTCCAAAGGAATGTATTGAGAGATTTGTAACCCTAGCCTCCACGAAAGAAGCCCCCTCCTTCTCCATCCGTGGACTAGCCCCTTGTTGGGGTGAACCACGTAAAATCCGTGTGTTCCTCTTTGTGTGTGCTTGGCGATATTCTTCTCCCCCTTTTCCTTTCTCATCGCTCACTCCTCCATTCAATTTCCGTTGTGTTTCTTTGGTTACCACGCATAACAAGTGGTATCAGAGCAAGGTTGGAGGAAGTGGCTTTGAGTTAGGGTTCATTTTTGGAGTGAACGTATCCATGAAGTAGCCGCAAGCACCCTGGAATCGCTTGTGCGTAGCCATCCACGCTCGGATTTGTCGCACGAAGCCATCCATGCTCGGATCCGCCCGCGCGCAGCCATCTGTGCGCTTAGATCCACCTGTGCGCAGCCGTCCGCACCTAGATCCACCTACGCACAGCCGTCTGCGTGCTCAGATCCACCCGCGCGCAGCCATCCGCTCCCAGATCCACCCGCACGTAGCTGTTCGCGCCCAGATTCGCCCATGTGTAGTTGTTCGCACCCAGATCCGCCCATGCGCAGCCGTCCGCACTCAGATCCGGCCAACGCGCGCTCGCTTGGGCCCTGACCAGCGTGCGTTCACACGCATCCAGGCCAGGTCAGTCTTCTCGCGCCCTGACCAGCGTGCACCTATGTGCGTCTGCGTCCTGTCTAGGCTAGGTCAGGTTAGTTTTTCAATCAGGTGATTTGGGCTAGTTTTCTTTTGTTGGTTCAAATCGAGTGATTTGATCCGTTCGAGGTGGAGTTACTTGACCTTGGCAATTGGTGCTTTGAGGATTTTGATTGAGATCTATTTTTTTTGTGATTGTGATTGCTACATATCTTTGTTGAGACTGTCAATATTGAAGTGGAGGTGTTGAGCAATTTTTTGAAATTGAAATTTGTTTGATTAGAGTGTTGTGGTGCATTTTATATTTTTGAATATAATGTCAATGCCAGTAATGAAAGTTGATAAGTTCAATGGGAAAAATAGCTTCAGTCTATGGCAGATTAAAATGAAAGCTTTGCTTAAACAACAGGGCATTTGAGCTCCTTTAAATAAGGGGTCAAGTATAGATGAAAAATTTATAGAGTATGAGCAACAGGAAGAAAAAGCTCATTCTACCATACTGTTATGTCTGTCGGATGAAGTTATTATTGAAGTGGTTGATGAATCCACAGCTTTGGGCTTGTGGAATAATTTGGAGACTTTGTACATGACAAAGTCATTGACCAACAAGTTGTTGCTTAAACAGAGATTGTTTTCATTGAAAATGAAGGAGGGAACACCGCTTAAGCAACACCTAGATCAGCTGAACACAATTCTTATGAAGTTGAGAAATATAGGCGTAACAGTTGAAGATGAGGATGCTGCTCTTATTTTACTTGTTTCACTCTCTTTGTCCTTTGAGAATTTTGTGCAGTCTTTTGTGGTTGGTAGGGATACAATTACATTGGGGGAAGTGAGGTCTAGCCTTCACTCTAGGGAGCTGAGGCATATGGTCACCCACGGGAGCAATGACACAAGTGCTTCAGGCCTATCTGCTCACCATGGTGAGTCTAGAGGATGACAACAGAGAAACAACAGCAACAATAAATTCAGGAGAAGAAGCAAGTCCAGAAGCAAGTACTCAAGAGATACTTGCAATTACTGCAAGGAAAAGGGACATTGGAAAGCAAACTATCCCAAGCTAAAATCAAAAGGAACGGTTGCTGTAGCTGAAAAGGAAGATTCAGCATCAGAAGGTGATTTTTCACTTACAGTTTCTTGCAGTGCATATTCAGATCATAGTTGGATATTAGACTCTGGGGCATCTCATCATATGACTCCAAACAAGGAGCTTTTCCACACGTATGAGCAGGTTGAAGGTGGACAGGTAACACTAGCCAATGATGATGTTTGCACTAGAGCAGGTGTTGGTACAATCCGTTTCAAGATGCATGATGGTATTGTGAGAACTCTAGAAGATGTATGGCATGTTCCCAAGTTGGGAAAGAACTTGATTTCTTTGATGGCACTTGATTCCAAGGGTTTCAAGTATATAGGTGGAGGAGGCAAGCTAGTTGTCTCAAAGGGCTCCTTGGTGGTGTTGAAAGGAATCAAGAATGGACTCTTGTGCATCCTTCAAGGTTCTCCGGTTGTAGGTGTCGCTGTCGCTATTGCTGCAAATCAGCAATCCACGTCTGCCATTTGGCATTCCAGACTTGGACATTTGGGGTAGAGAGGAATGCAGAAACTCAGTAGTTTGGGCAGATTGGATGGACATAGATACATTGATGCAGATTTGTGTAGGCATTGCATTTATGGAAAGTAGAAGAGAGTCTCCTTCAGCAAAGGAGAGCATACCACTCAAGGGACATTAGACTATGTCCATGCAGATTGTTGGAGACCTTCCCAACAACCCTCCCTTGTAGGTTCTAGGTATTTCCTTTCCATTGTGGATGATTATTCACGTATGACATGAGTTTTCATTTTGAAGCATAAAAGTGAGGCTTTCAAGAGCTTCAAGTAGTGGAAGACTCAAGTTGAGAACCAAGTTGGCAGGAAAGTGAAATACCTAAGAATTGACAACGGATTGGAATTCTGCTCTCATGATTTTGACAATTTTTGCAAGAAGACAGGTATCACAAGGCACCACACTGTTAGAGGCACTCCACAGCAGAATGGAGTTGCAGAATGCCTCAATCGCACGCTATTGGAGAAAGCTAGGTGTATGCTTTCTCATGCTGGCTTGGACAAGAAGTTTTGGGCCAAAGCTGTCAACACAGCTTCCTATCTTGTCAACAAGTCACCCTCTAGTGGTATAGAAGACAAGATACCATATGAGGTATGGATGAACAGGACAGTAAATTACTCCAAGTTGAAGATATTTGGATGTTCTACAAATTACCATGTCAACAATGGTAAGTTAGAATCACATGCCAAGAAGGGCATCTTTGTGGGATATGGCATGGGAGTAAAAGGCTACATAATCTATGATATAGAGTCAGGCAAGGTGATACACAGTCATGATGTCACATTTGATGAGGCTTCATTGATGCAAAATGGAGAGAAGCCAACCGTTATAAATCAGCCCAATACTTCCGAGCAGGTGGAGTTTTCTTTGCTGCAGTCTATTAGTTTTGAACAGGTGACTCCTGATTTGGACTTGCCAGATGAAGTTGATGGTAGCAGTGTGGATGATATGGAAGAAATTCCATCTAGGTGCATAGCTAGGGATCGTCCTAGAAGAGCCGCCCAGCCTCCGATCAAGTACGGGTATAGCAACTTGATTGCTTTTGCATTGCAGGTAGCGAGTGAGGTGGAAGAACAAGTTGACCCACCCACTTATGATGCTGCCATTAGAGGCTTGAATGCTGCAAATTGGACAGTTGCCATGCAGGAGGAGCTTCAATCCCTTCATAAGAATCATACATGGGATTTGGTGAAGCGTCCTAGAGCCAAGAACGTTGTTGGTTGCAAGTGGGTGTTCAAAAGAAAGATAGGAACACAAGGTAGTCAAGGCGTGCAGTTCAAGGCGAGACTAGTAGCTAAGGGCTACTCACAGTAGGAAGGTATTGATTACAATGATGTTTTTGCACCAGTAGTTAGACATACGTCTATTAGAGTGCTCCTAGCAATTGTGGCTGCAAGGAACTTGGAGTTAGAGCAACTTGACGTGAAGACAGCCTTCTTGCATGGTGACTTAGAAGAAGAAATTTGGATGGAACAGCTAATAGGTTTTGTTACCAAGGAGAAATCAGACCTGGTTTGCAAGTTGAAGAAGTCCTTGTATGGACTTAAGCAATCTCCCAGACAGTGGTATAAAAAGTTTGACACTTTTATCACTAAAGTTGGCTTTGCTCGTAGTTGCTATGATTCATGTGTGTATGTTAAACAATTAAAAAATGGCACACATGTATATTTGCTCTTGTATGTGGATGATATCTTGATTGCAGCCAAAGATATCAAGGTGATACAAGATTTGAAAAATGTCTTGAAATCTGAATTTGAAATGAAAGATCTTGGCCTAGCTGGCAAGATACTTGAGATGGAGTTACAAAGAGACAGGAAAGCAGGAAGACTCTTTCTCCATCAGTGTAGCTACATAGAGAAGATTCTTAGCAAGTTTGGTATGACTTCATGTAAAGTCATTGGGACGCCTTTTGACAGGAATCTTCGTTTGTCATCAGCTATGTCTCCACAGTCTCAAACAGAGAAGGAGCATATGGAGCGTGTCCCTTATTCACAGGCCGTTGGTAGTTTGATGTATGCCATAGTATGTACCCGTCCTAACTTAGCTTATCCTCTTAGTGTTGTTAGCAGGTACATGTCAAATCCTGGTAAGGAACATTGGCAGGCCGTGAAGAGAATTTCAAATACTTGAAGGGAACACTTGATGTAGGGCTGATATATGGCGTCAAGCAGAGCTGCAGCATGGCTGGATTTTCTGATTATGATTATGCAGGTGATGTTGATCAGAGGAGATCCTTGACAAGTTATGTTTTCACTGTAGCAGACTCAGTTGTCAGTTGGAAGTCAACACTTCAGCCTACTATTTCACTCTCTACTACTAAGGCGGAATACATGGCAATGACTGAGGCCGCAAAGGAAGGAATTTAGTTGAAAGGGCTACTTGGAGACTTTGGAGTGCAGATTAACAAAGCTGATATTTTCTGTGACAGTCTCAGTGCCATTTGTTTAACAAAGGACAATGTGTTTCATGATTGCACGAAACACATTGATGTTAGGTACCACTTTCTCAGAAGTGAAGACAGAATAAAGATTTTGAAGATCAACACTAAGCACAATCTAGCGGACATATTTACAAAGGGCGTGATTGAGAGTAAGTTCAAGCATTGCTTAGACTTGCTCAACGTGTATGGCTGCAGCTGACCCCTTGCGGGTCCTAATGGAGAGGCTTGGTCAAGGTGGAGCTAACATTCAAGACAAGGTGGAGCTAGCATTCAAGACAAGGTGGAGATTATTGTATTGTGTCTTGAATGATACTTATAATGTAATTAGTATAAGGGGTATTTTGGTCTTTGTACCCTCATGGAATACTCAAGCACTATATAAGCTTGGCTAGGGTTTTCCAAAGGAATGTATTGAGAGATTTGTAACCCTAGCCTCCACGAAAGAAGCCCCCTCCCTCTCCATCCATGGACTAGCCCCTTGTTGGGGTGAACCAAGTAAAATCCGTGTGTTCCTCTTTGTGTGTGCTTGGCGATCTTCTTCTCCCCCTTTTCCTTTCTCATCGCTCACTCCTCCATTCGATTTCCGCTGTGTTTCTTTGGTTACCACGCATAACATTATCAAAACGTTTATTTCCTCTAAAACTTATTGGTAAATCTTCTAAACAAATAAATTTAGTATGCAAGTCCCTAGCCCATTGAGAATCATAAATCCATGAGCTAACACTACCCTCAGGAGTAAAAGAAAGTTGGGTTTGAATTGTTTTATCTTTATTTCTATTTTCGCATGTACTAATATGCCTAGTTAAATGACCTGTACCGCCAGACGTTTTGCAAGAGAAGTCGGCATTACAGAGGTTGTAGAAGGCTCGTTCCTCTTCTGTACCGTTTGCCATAGCTTTCATCATGATTGTGTACTTTGACTAGATGAAAGCTCACTTCCAAGACTTCTTCGGTGGCACAGTTGAAGTTGAAGCTCCAGTAATCTCCATTGACGGTGTTACTTCAACTTTAGGAAAGTTTTCTTGAGGATATCTGTAGCCTCCAGAACTTTGGCCTTGGTAGTGTACCATTGTTTGTGACTTGAGTGAGAAAATTTGAGAAATTGAAAATTGAGAATTGAGATTGGAGTTTGGAGAATTTGGAGTGAAGGAGATGATGAGTGAGTTGGGTAAAAAACAAAATCCAACTCCCTCAATTTATAGAGAAAAGTTGGTTGAGCTGTTGAGGTGGTAGCCGACCGTTTCACCCATTGCGCAGAAGCGGGCCGCCCGTTGCGCTGAAGTGGGCCGCCTGTTAGGCGGAAGCGTGCCGACCATTGCTGCGTTGCACCTTGCAAGCCATGACCCGGCGGCCACCGGCCGACCCAAGCACAATTCCCTAGTGGCCCATCCTGCTTGCCCACGCACGCAACCGTCCACCCCGGCTGCTGGCCCAATGACCTGATGGCTTGTCCCCCTGCCAGCCACACAACCTGTTTTGCCTCCTCTTGCACATGCGACCATTCACCCTGCTGGTCACATGACTCGACGGGCCATGCCCCCTGTCGGCCACACGACCCAACGACCGACGTTCCCCTCCCCCCTCCCATGACCCACTTGGTAGTCTCATGCTGGGCTGGGTCATGCCTATTTCGTGCTAGAATTCGTGTCGTACCGATACGGCACGAACAACCTGGGGGTCTGGCCTAGGCACGACCCACGGCATGAAAAATTTTTCGTGTTGGGCCGTGCCAACACGGCCCATTGAGATCTCTAAGTTTGGGTGATGTCATTTCGTGTTTTGTTTGAATCAACGAAATTCTCTTTTCGAGTTCCGACATCACTACTAAATATTTAGAGCAACAGTGAATGCTACAACATTTCATCCTATTCTTTTTCCATTAAGTATTTTGAATCCACATCTTAGTAATTATAAAGCGAGATCTTATATGAGTCACGCATATAAAATGAATGTTTTAAAAAGCTTGCATTTAATCCTCTTGTATGGTTAGCAACTAACAAGTTTTTGCTTCATTCATCACCATCTTCAAGGATACCATTAGAAAAGTCATCAATAATTTGTATACCGATTAAGTAAAATAATACCTTAGATATTTTATATAGGTCCGCCATAGTGATGAAGTACATTGCAATTATGATTTTAAAGTCTTTATGAATATGTTGAATAACTTTATATTTTGAGTGATGTAAGTTACAACTTTTTAAAGGTTACCCATGTAATAATATATAAATTTTATTGCAAACACATTATTCTTTGTGATGGATGCTTCATTTGTTTGGAAGTGCTTTCCACTATTTATTGGCAAATTATTCCCTTTTGTTTGTGAAACTTTCATGACTAACTTTTTCTAAGACCTCCAACTTGTCTTATTTGTCCGGTGAATTTGTCCGGTGAATTTGTCCTACTACGTTTAGCCTAGTCTACTCCATTTCAACTGCTTAGAAAGAATCTACTCTCAAAGTAGGTCCAACGTTGATTTACCTTGTAGCTATAGTTCTCCTAACATAGTGGCCACTTTTGTTGTATAGAGCTACTGTCGATGGTGTCCTCACTGTCAATATAGTTCAAGTACTTAAAAGTGTTGTGACCCTTAGACCACACTGATGGCGGCTTGGATTTGGATAAAGGGGGAGCTCAACTTCTAGCTCTGTGGTTAATGATTTTTGAGCCCATTGTATGCTTTTGCAGCTATTAATATGAGGCTATGCCTTTTACCTACCACTAGCATTGTTAAAGGTGAAATAAGCAGTATCCATTGCATTGTTGTTGATTTTCACTAATTATTTTAATTGTCGTAGACACTCTTACTTTTGGGCTCATTAGATTGCATGCTTGGGGGCCACATGTCAACTTAGGCTTTTAAGGCTCATTTCACACAAGAAGCCGATGTAGTAGGTCGAAGGCTCATTACTACCTCTCAAATAGACAATGAGGGACGAAAAATTAAAAGAAGTTAATTCAATTAAATATTAAGAGAATGAATATTTTATTTTGTATTTTATCATTTGATCAATTTAATAAAGTATTTACTTGCACCATTACTAATGAGGCTTGGAACTTACTAGAGATTACCTATAAATGTACCTCCCAAGTTAAACAATCAAAAATCAATCAATTGGTTTATAAATATGAGCTATTTAAAATGCATGAAAATGAATCCATATCTGATATGCATTATAGATTTTGAGATATCGTGATCGACCTTAAAGGCCTTGAAAGGAATATTTCAATGCAAGAATAAGTACAAAAGGTCTTACAGAGTCTAACTGATGAGTGAGAAAAGAAAATCACAACCATCGAGGAAGCAAAAAATCTCACCACTTATACACTGAAGAGCTAATTGGAAACCTAATTGCATAAAAGGTTCAAATCAAGGCTGCTAGAGAAGAAAAAATTGAATCCGCTAAGAAAACTAAAAAGAAGAAGGAAATTGCTTTTCAAGTAGATTCAAGTGATTGCAGATCAGATAACAATGTTGTTTTGCTTGCAAAAAAATTCAAAAAACTTGCAAGATTCAAGAAACGCATGAAGAATGAAAAGACTTCAAAGGACAACCTTCCACAATGCTACAATTACAATTGAAAGGGGCACGTTAAGAAATATTATCCCTTGCTTGAAAAATAGGATGAATAAGAGAATCGAAGATTCAAAAAGGAGAAATTCAAGAAAGTCTTGAAGGCAACATGGGATGAACTTAGCTTGTGAAGTGACAATGACTAAGATACCTCAAAAGAAGAACAAGTCAATGTGTGCTTCATGGCACAAGAAGAGGAGGTATATATATTCTGAATTACAAACTTCTATTAATAATGATAATGAAAATTGTGATTATGATGAGCTCATGGATGACCTTACATGATAAGTATAAAGATTTAAAGAAATAAATGAAAAAGCAAAATTGTTGTATTGATGACTTGCAACAAGAAAATGATAGCATTCAAATTGAGATTGAAAAACTTAGAAAGCAAAATAGAGTTTTGATTGAAAGACAAAACAACACTATATGTATTTTTGAGCTTGAAAAGGAAAATAAATCTTTGCATAAGACAATCATTAGATTAGTAATGGAAAATAAATTCTCTTAATCAAAAATGCAAGACCAATTGTATCAATTGTGAAATGAAAGACGAGAATAACGTGCTAAAAAATAAGATCAAACAATGCATCTAGGAGTATTACATACAACTTTAGAGATCACATGCACAAATGCACTCTTAAATTCAATCCTTATTATAAATTTGATGATATTCCATATTGTGGAGGATTTATTAGAAGAGTTTATAATGGTGATTATGTATTTTTTCTAAAAAGAAATCAAAAGAAAATATGGTTATTTGTTGGAAACAAATTTAATGTTTTGAGAACTAACCCTCGTAGACCTAAGAAAATGTGGGTACTAAAATCCTTAATTTCTACATGATTTATAGGAAATGAGAAAGAGGGATGGAAAACTAAGGTATGAATATTTTCTCTTATTGTATTGATTTGCTATTTAGTGTAAAGATAGCAATAAATTATTGTGGAAATTATAGTCTCTATGGTTTAACATATATAGATTATTATTATTCAGGAGATGTGATGGTTCACATTTAGGGGGAGCTATTACCCAAAAATAAATATTTAGATAATTATGAGAATGATCAAAGTTTCTTATATCAAGTTAGCAAGTTTTTGGGATTATAAGAAAGATAAATTCTATGGATAATAGTTATGTATGATCTTGGATCCCATATAGGAAAAAGTTGATTTACTATGATCTAATGATATTATGGTATTGGAGTCAGATTTATTAGGTGATATAAAGTATGAGTGTGTATTGATGATGAATCTAAAGGAAATTGAAGGATACAACTTAGCAAAATTGCAATAGATACTTCCTCTTACTACAAAGGATACACTAAATCCATTGCAATTCAGTGAACTATTGCAATGAATACTCCATCCTTTTGGGATGTTAAAGTATTTGTTATAAAACATATCGAATTGCAATGGATATGTCCTCTTATAATTCAGTGAACTATTGCAATGAATACTCCATCCTTTTGGGATGTTAAAGTATTTGTTATAAAACATATCGAATTGCAATGGATATGTCCTCTTATTGTGAAAAATAAAATAAATCCATCGCAACATTGGGAACTATTGTAACAGATACTCTTTCCACTTCTGATGTTAAATTATTCATCATAATAGGTACAAAATTGTGACAAATACTTCCTTTTTTTGTCACAATGAAAATATTCGTCACAAGTCCACCTATTAATTGTAATAACTTTTCATCCCATAGTGTCGATGACTTGCAAAATTATGTTGTTATAGACAAACTATTGTAACTAATGCAAATGTTGCATGTGTCACAAGATCCTAGGTTTGGTGTAGTGTAGGCAAACCTAGAATTGGGAAGGATGGTATGAAAGATATAGGACAAGTTTCATACTAGGGGGAAAGAAATATTTGATAGAGGGGGGCAATACATGACTTTATCTAGATGTTTAAATATCTATGCTTGTTATTGCATGTGACAGTTGTATTTCTTTTCTTGTGCTTTTGTGACATATTCTTTTTGTGGTTTTGGATTTTTTGGGTAATTTCTTTGCAAATCCTTCTAAGACACAACTTGGTGTTGACCCTTCATACTGGGGATATGCAGTTGATGTCATAGTTAGTCTAGGCCAAACATTTGGTCCCTCATGATTCAGGGTCTAGTTGAGTGTAGCACTCCCAAGTGCCAACTAGGGCACCTCAGAAGTTCGAGCCAGTTTTCGGCTATATCAGTTGGAAGTTCGAGCCAGTTTTTGGCTATACCAGCTGGAAGTTCGAGCTGGTCACATTTCATCTTTCGCCTCATGCCTCTCGCTCAACGAACCTACTCTATTGAGTTTCCCCTCATGCAACGAACCCATTACTCGTCTAACAGTTGCTAGTTAGTCGGAAGTTCCATTTTTCTCAACGCTTGGTTAACGACACTTCCGTTTTTATTTAGGCCAGCCAAAGAGTAAAGGTCGTAATGTTATAGCCAATTGTAGAGTAATGCTCATAATGTTACGGCTGGCCAAAGAGTAAAGCTCGTAATGTTATGACCAGCCATAAGGGAACACTCGTAAACTCCGACAGTGAAAGAGGGAGCAGCACACCACTCGGCTCATGTAGCCGATGGTCGCTGCCCCGACTCGGTCGCATGTCAGTAGCCAATACCCCAACTACGTCCTTACCATGGACGCCAACCGTTCTTCCCAAGATGGAAGAAGGAGTAGTGCACTGCCTCGCTCATGCAGCCGATGGCCGTTGCCCCGACCCAACTACATGTCGGTAGCTGATACCCCAACCGTGTCCTTACCGTGGACGCCAACCGTTGTTCCCAAGATGGAAGAGGTAGCAGCACACCTCTTGGCTCAAGCAGCCGGTAGCTGCTCCATTGAACCAACCAGTAGCCAGCATTCCTACCGTGTCGTAGATATCCATCCCCTGGCAGCCTCTGATGCACCTTCGAGAGGTGTAAGCCCAATTCCCTCGGCCACCTCTAACGGGCCTTCCAGAGGCGTAAGCCCAATTCCATGGCCACCTCTAATGCACCTTCTAGAGGTGTAAGCCCAATTCCTTGACCGCCTCTAATGCACCTTTCAGAGACGTAAGTCTAATCCCCTTACCACTTCTGATGCACTTTCTAGAAGTTAGTTCCAAAAGGGCTTGACATTCCAATGAAGGCATCAAAAAGGGTAATAGAACTGGCGACTCTACTAGGGAAGAATTGCTATTTTTGCAAGTTCTAACTCATGTTAACACTGTATTGGTGTACATTAGGATAACTTAGATTTACAACATTTAGTAGCCGTCTTCCACTGTAGATGCTAGAGTTACGTAGCCGGCTCCCACCACTTGCAAGGGCTTGACATCCCAACGAAGGCATCAAAAAGCACCGTGTCTAGCTAAGTTTCCTAGTTTGTCCAATAATATCGATTGCCTTTTGGACATCTAAACTGGCTGTTGAGCATCGCAATCAAAGTTCTGTAGGTTAGACCACTGGGCTTGGCATCCCCCAAGCTTGCCACAAAGGACAGCATTCCGTCCGGATGTTTGGTTTGGGAAACCAGATTTTCGACTTTGTAGTTGGATTTCACCCTTGAATTCCAGACTCAGGTTGTCCCAGAGTGTCCAACAACACCTTTGAATAGGTCAACAAGTGAGTTCCTGTCTACATTCCAAGGCTTTCTCGGTAGGCCCATAGAGGTAACTAGGGGCATTCTACCTTGGCAGGATGCCTCCATCTAATCTTTACATATTGGTTGATCATTTATTTTCTCCAATTGCACACACTACATGCATGCATATTATAGTTGGATCAAACAGCCCTTGCAGCCACCAGTTAGCTCAAGTTTGTAAGGAAAGAGGGGTTGACAAGGTAGGCAACCTTCCCCCACCAACCAGCCTTTTCAACCATACCTAGGTTCTCTCTAAGTAGGGTTCGACACATTTTCTTAACATCCAGATGTTTGCTCTTCACTTGTAGATGCTAGCTCAAGTCTCAGAAGATGCTATACGGGTCTTTGGGATGACTAACCGTCCCTTTTTGAGAGTGCCACCACAACCTTCATACAGGTACCCTATCTCCACAAGGTCAGGCTTTGGGAAGGAGTACTATTGATCAATCGAGCATGTCATTATTCCCATGGGCAAGACTGGCCTCGAGCGTACCTATTCCAAGACTTTACCTACAATGGGTCTCTTAGCTTCCCTAGGTGAGTGTCTTCTAGTAACCTTCCTTCTCATTTTCCTTCCTATAATTCCAACCCAAGTGCCACTAGCAATAGGGGGGTCATCTACCATACTCCCTTTAGGTGAGGAACCCCTTGGACCTAGGTACATGCCTGCAATGGTCTCATTATTGGTTAGTAGTAGGTCGATAGCAATGGAGAATTTTTGGGGGATTTTTCACTTTTGTTGATCTTTGTCAAAAGGAAATAGATTACAAAAAAGAAGAGGAAAAAAAAAGAACAACAACAAAAGCAAAAAAAAGGAAGAGAAAAAATATATACAAAAAAAAAGCTAAAACAAAAAGAGACAACAAAAAAGGAGAAGAGTGGGCTTGATAACCCTATAAGTCTGCCAGCTTATGCAGATTCCACCTTAATTAGACGGATTCCGCCACTACTCCACAAGTGTGCAAGGCCCTTCATCCTATCATTTCAAAATAAGAAACTTATGAACGGGCAATGGTTGATTTAGGTATTCTCCACCTATTGCTAACCATACAAGTGTCAATAGCAGGTTGTACCCGTCCAAGCCACCACATATGTGAGTAAGCCATCTTATATGGCAAACATCCACCTACACATTATAGTGTTAGTGAGGATAGGCCAGCCAATGGCCCATGGGGAAAGTGACAGCTATAGGTCAAAACTTGAGCTTCAGACCCACCTCCTTGCAAGAGCGATCTACCATGGACTAGGGATATGCTTCCCTTGTACTTGTTGTCTATGGTCCTTTTTTCAGTGAGGTGAGCCAGTTTCATTTTCCAACTGATCGGATAGCATCAAATGAGCAAGAGCAAGCACCGTGCAGGAGTCCATTTAGTAAGGCCTATACTTCATTCTTTTTCTCCTCTGGTCTTCCTCCAACTTCATCTCTCAGTCTAACTTTTACATCTTCTAATTCATTCCTAGCTAGGATGGTGGGAAAGGTGGGCTGATTTGGAGTCCCCTTCGCTTAACTGCCTTTGCTACCATAGGTTGAAAGGGGAGATGATGATCCTTGTAGGCATTTAGACATAAACCTGCATATCACCTCACGCATTCTATACATATCATATTTTATTGTCCAAAGGAAGGGAAACCCCTCCATTTATTAATGTTTTGTTAAGAATGCAGGGGAATTATCAGGCTTGGCAACCCTACAAGTCGGCCAAATCCTTATTTTCTTTGTAAGAGGATTCACTGGCCTTGGCATTTCATCAAAGTCTCCCAATTCCCCTTCTCTTTCATAGGGTGTTTTGGACTTGGCATCCAGCAAGTCCACCTTTTTCGGGCTACCAGCTTAGACAACCGACATCGACCCTAATTTTTGGCTCAGGCAGCTGGATTTCTACCTTGCAGGCCAGCCCAAGACAGTCGACCTTCCCTCATTAACCTATTTAGTTTAGTTGTTCTACATGTTAGCTCCAAAAGGGCTTGACATCCCAACGAAGGCGTCAAAAAGGGTCCAACATCCCCACCAAGATGTCACCACGAAGCATGCCACCTAAGTGATTGGACCTTCTACTGATTTACATCATCTTTCGGTACTCCAAGCTAGCTACCGACCTTGGCATCCAATGAGTCCACCCTTTTTGGGGCTACCGACTCAGACGACCAACATCCACCTAGATTTCTCACTACGACAGCTGGAGTTTCACCATACAGGCGAGCTCAAGGCAGTCGATCTCCCTTCATTAACCTATTTAGTTCAGTTGTTTTACAGGTTAACTTCACAGAGCTTGACATCCAACACACAAGTGCATCGACAGCTACATCCTCAGCAGCAACCAACTTGGCAACCCATTTGAGTCAACCAATTCCATTATAGCAGCAGAGCTTGGCAACCTCGTCAAGCCTCTCACCCGACATCCGGTAACCTTCGACTGGTATGCCACATAGCAAGGCCAGGCCAGCCAGCCTGTCTAGCCTCTGCGACATCTTCAACAACTAATGTCCTTGGGCAGAGCTAGGGGCATTCTGCCCCTCCCCCTCTTCACTTACCCAGCAGATTAGAGCAGCAGGGGAAGAGTAATGATCTCGCGCCCTGGGCAGGCGAACGCGACAAGCTCATCGCATTCTTGTCTAGAACCCTCTCTAGCTTCCGCCTCATAACAAATTGGCAACCGATGCAATTGCCCGACTTTTCGCCAATCACTTAGGGGGGGCAACTCTATTCAAGCGCCCTGTCCAATGCCTTTACTGCTAGAAGGTCAGCATCCCCATACAGAATTAGGGGCATTTTGCCCCTTCACCCATAGAAGACATGTACGCCTCCCTTTCCTTGCCAATACCATTTTTATGATTTGCATGTCGCACCTTGCATGCACAATAGACAGGTCCATCCTTCAGTTTCTCCTATCGCATTTAGTGCTAACAAGGAGAGGGGTTGACAATGCTAGTGATGCCTTCATCCTTGACAGTCGATACAGAGTCTGGGTCTCGATCCACTAGAAACCACTGTGGCCTTCTCCTTTAGATCCCTATGAGCTTCTACGTCTCCATCTACCGGAAGCTGCCTCCAAATCCTGGATACCCGCAAATTAGACCAGTATCCGTCAACAACTTGTTAGCCACTCCACTAACTAGACTCCACAGCCTCCACTTGCGATAGGTCGAAGGCAGTGTCTGTCTCCTCCCTCCCATTGGAAAATCTGACCCTATTCATTCTGGTAAATGCGATCAGTTTTGTTTAATTTTTATTTAATTACTTGGAATGATACATGTAGGGATGACTTGGGTGATTAGTATATCTTCTAGCCACCACCATCTCATCTTCTCGCTCCAACTCAAGCATCTTAATCCTTGATTTGCTTATCAAAGAGCCCTAATGCAGCAACCATTTAATGCATCTTTTGAGTGACTATTACAAGAAGGTAGACTACATTAAGAGATGTTAGGGAATCCTTAGAAACCCCAGGTAGTTGCAGATGGGTGAAGAGTGGACTTTAGTTGAAAGAATTGCTTCAAGTTCGTCAATCCTTTATCTACACCCCTTTTGGGCTTGACATCCCCAAAGTCTGCAAATCTTTTCTTTTATTCCCCCAAGGGATTCTCTATGATGCAGAGACAGAATGCTCTACACCTTTCCCATTGAGAGCCTCTTTCTAAAGGATCTGGGAATTTGTGCTTGACACTCCCCCTTTAGGAAACTCCTTTTGGGCTTGGCACCCCCAAAGTTCGTCAATCTTTACTTTATCCTTTATTTGAATCTCTAAGAGGTACAGAAAACATTCCTTTGCAACTTTTCCGTCGAGTTTTGTACGGGTTTAAGATGTTGTCAAAATAAACACCCGTTTGTTTTAAAATTTATAAACTCCACAAGCGCACGGTGCCCATTGTAGGTAACATGCAAGTACGAGTCGATCCACAAGGAACTAGTAATTTTCATAAATTCCAATATCAATCAGTATCAATGCATTCTACAAAAATCAATTCCACTGAGTAAAACCCAAGATACAGAATTTACAAGTTCGTCAAAAACATTATCTTCAGGATAGTAATTCACCCTATGCATTACTAACTTCAAAAATCTCAAATTCGTATCTACACTTGCAGATAAATTCAGTGAATGAAATAATCGTGTTCAACATTGTAAATGCTACAAGATTGAACCACAAAGAATGTAAAAACTCTGAGGAAAACTCCTGAAATCACATTTAGAAAATAAGGCAAAGTTCGGTTCGTCAACAGAACTTTGCAAAACATCAAGGTTATGAAACTTTATGTACAAATACACAACATTCACACAAAACAAAACTATATTCACACATTCACATATTCACATATTCCATAACCAATAGTAAAACTCGATTTATACTAATTGAAAAGGTTAGTTGCAATGTAAATAAAACCCTACCATTAACCATTATACTAACTTCTACACTAGGAATTAAAAAGGTACAATGCAATTACAACTACATGCATCACAATAAAGCCTAATATGCAAAACTATTAAATTACAGAACTAAGTTCTTTCCAAGTAAATTATACCTTGAAGATCACCAAATGGATACCTTGAGTTGGCCTCCAACCTCCTCCTAGCTTTGCTTTTAGTGCTATCACCACCGCGGGCGCTACTCAGATGATGCAGAGCTCAGAGGAATCCAAACAGGCCCTCGAAATAGTCACTTCAATACTGCTGGAAAGGCCCCTTCAAGCCTCTTCCCCGAGCCCTAATGAGAGGCTCCGAAAGAGGGAGTGGTCGGCAGGATTCGATGCTGAAATGGCTGCTGAAATGGGTCTTTTCGTCTCTCGGAACAGCCCCTTCAAGCCTCTTCCCCGAGCCCTAATGAGACGCTCCGAAAGAGGGAGTCGATAGCCCTAATGAGAGGCTCCAACGGAAGGAGAATCACCAGATGATGACACGGATACAACCTGCTGGAATTTACGGTATGGAGAGCAACAACACCTCCTCTTGATGTCCCCTTCCTCTCCTCTTCAAGCTCCCATTCCGAGCCTTAATGGGAGGCTCCAATGGAAGGATTTGAGGATGTGAAAGGGAAGGTCGTGGTGCTACAAGGAGATGGAAATGGGGCTGGACTTGGAAGAGATCTTGATTTGTGGTGGAACCCTTTTTTGCTCATAGATGGAGAGGTGGAGGCGTGTTGGAATCATGGTGTGCGTGAATGGGTGGAGGAGAAATGGGTGCGTGGAAGGTTGGAGAGGTGGAGGCGTGCTGGAATCGTGAAAGGATGGAGGAATGTCGGCTGCTGGAGATGTGGAGAGTGGATGAGGCAACGGTGGCGGCGAACGTGGAAGGGGGCGGACGCGAAGAGGCGACGGCGACGGCAAACGTGGAAGGGGGCAGATGCAAAGAGGCGGACGGACGAAAGAGGGAAGGAGGCGGCGACGTGCTGGAAGCATGAAGAGGTGGAGCCCTACGAGCAAAAATGGCCAAGAGAGGGAAAAATGTGGGATTTGGGGGTTTTTTATAGAAAAACCCTAAAGTGTGGATTCGATCTTCAACCTTGATTTCCACTTATTTATCCTACAAAACTCAAAACAAACACATCAAAACATTCAAAGAAGCTACAAAAGTAAATAAAGTTCATCTCAAGAAGGTTGGATTCATTTCC
>JAMKPZ010005471.1:0-19379 GCA_024699675.1 Amphibolis antarctica | reverse complement strand
TACATTGGTTAGAATTATTTGTCATGAGTCTTGTAACCTCTATGTAAGGAGGTGTAATCCTTGTTGGTAATACAATAATAATAATACATCTTCCACCATTTTCAACTTATATCAAATAAAAAAATGAGTGAAATATTTTACTAATTAAAAAAGAAAACTCAGTTGAGTTTTATTGGAATATAGGAAATTTCTACTTGGCATCAGAGTAGGTTGTATACTCTATTCATCAACCACGCGTAGGCCTAGGCATTGACCAGAAACAATACTGCTGTCAACAAAAGGCCCAGAGTCACACGTGCAGAGGAGTATTGGGACAAATAGTCTTACATCGGAAATAGTACCAATGTTGATCTAACCTATAATATAATTGAGAACTCTCCAACTACTCAACTGAATTTTATTAGAATATAGGACTTTTCAACTTGGTATCAGAGCTTAGGTTTTGAGAGTCCAATTTAGAAAGAAAAAACCCAAGGTGGTAGCAGAGAATGTAGTCATCACCCTCCTCTATCCCACCCCACATCACTCCTGTAGCTCTCTCTCTCCCTTTCTCGTAGTTGCAATCTCTCTCTCTCTCTTCGACAAGCTTCTCCCACGCCACTCTACTCACACGGGTCTCTCCTTTCCTTCCTCGTCACCTCCACCCAACAACAAACCTTCATCATTCGTGTCGACTACGAATCTAAACCCTCAATCTTCCCCACCTAGTATTTCCGGTGGATTCATCAACATTGTCGTATTCCAATTGTTGCACGTGTAAGCGGTCGTCATCAACATTGATCTTCTACTAACTTCAAATCGGATCTCAGAACCGCCCGAGTTAGGTTCTGCTGCAGTCGTTGGTCTCACCTACCACTGTTGACGCTGTCTAATCATTCTGATTGTCGTTGCCATTGTCTACAACTGTTGCAAACGAGGAAAGGGGAGGAGGAAGAAGAAAAGGAGAACTATAGAGAACAAAGAAAAAAAAGGGGGGGAGAAGAAAGGGGGAGGAAAAAAAACAAAAAAGGAGAGAGAGAAAAGAGAAAAATATTATAAAATAGTGGAAGTAAAAAAAATTATGAAAAGGAGAAGAAAAAATAAAAGGCAGAAAAATGTTTAATATAATATTATCTATCATCCAATATTTTCTCTCTTAGGGTTTATTGATACCTCATATTTAAAAATCCATACTACTTTGAGGTTTATGAAATACCTCACTTTTAAAATCCACATTACTTTAGTGTTTGTGGAACATCTCTTATTAATAATCTACGTCAAATCTCTTTTATTGGATGATTGATAAAATTTGTATTTGTAGAAGCATATGTGTAAGTCTTTAAGTAATTTACTTGCACAATATTGCTACTACTTAAATTTCTATCTATCATGTAACCCCTTTGTTATCTTATGACGTATGAGTTCATTGCAAGTTGGATGCTCCAACTCAAGAGAGAGTGTTAGAGTTTATGTATTAGGGTTTCTAATGTAAGTGGGTTTAGTCCCACATTGGTTAGAATTATTTGTCATGAGTCTTGTAAACTCTATATAAAGAGGTGTAATCATTGTTAGTAATACAATAATAACAACACATCTTCCACCATTTTCAACTAAAACAATCTATGAGATTTGTTGCTTAAGACGAGAATATTGTGTGCTTACTCAAGAAAGTGATATATAGACTTAAGCAAAGTCCGTGGGCTTAATTGATAATTTCAGCTCGATTGCATTGTTACAAGGCTTCAAAAGATGTGTTGTTGATCCTTTTGTATTCATTAAAAAGAACTCAACAAGGTACACTATATTGGCTATACATGTAGATGGTATATTGTTGACAAGTAATGATACAGATGGGATTTTCTAGACAAAGAAGTTATTAGCTCAACATTTTGATCATAAAGGATATGTGAAAGCCATGATATCATAGGCTAATTAAGAAACTCATCTATCTCACAACAACTCATCTTGATATTGCATATGTTGTAGGCCTTCTTAGTCAAATTATACACGAACCAAAGATGACTCATTGGTATAGTGTGCTGAGGGTCTTAAAACTTGTTTGTGCTCATTGGAAATATAGTAAACAGAAAAATTTTCGAGACCATTTGAGCACATCATGGAAATTTTGAAAAATTTGTATATGGAGTCGTATTAAGTTTCAATTAATGTGAAACTTATAAAACTTAGGTTTATAGTTATAGGTTTCATTATAATTTTATATATTAACCATATATATATATATCATGGGTTAGTATTTTTTGAAACTTATATTTGTATTTTTTTTATTTCTTTATTTTTTTACTTTTATTATTTCTCTGCCAACCCCTTGTTCTCCAACATAGGTCATTGGAGTTGCCAGGTCTACGACAAGATGAGTGACAAACTCACGATTTCTCCAATGAGTTAATTGCATTTTCTACACAACATGCAATGACCAGGGAAGGTTTCCCGAACACCATCCCTACCTAACCAACTTGGTTAAGGGAGAGGTAAATGAGCAAATGATCTACTTCAGATGGGTCTCAAAGGATAAAGGTGAGTTGATCGAAGAACAATGATGGCGCAAAAAGGGCAATAGAAGCACAAGTTAAGCAAGAAGTAGCAAAGTCAAAAGTGTGAGTCGAGCAATGAAGTGAGTCAAAAGTCAAAGCAACATCAAGAGCACGTAAGGGGAATTTTCTACAATGTTGAGGATTTTTTACGAATGGTGAAGTCAAAGATAAGGAAATATTTAGTATTTATATGGAAAGAAAATCTAAATTTTTTTTCAGATTTTCCACACCACACAAACACAAAAAATTTTGGATAGGGTGGAAAATTTTCTAGATTTTCCTTTTCTTGAATTTCGAGAGGGCACAAACCTCTCATCTATATTGAAAGCAACTTGAGAAAAGGACTACTTTATTCCAAGCATGAACATTTGAATGTTGTTGCTTACTCAACCTCAAGCTACAATGGTGATAAAAGAGAGAAAATCCACCTCAAGTTACTACACCAATGTTGGTGGAAATTTTGACACTTAGAAAAGCAAAAACAAAATGTTGTATCAAAATCAAGTGTAAAAGCAAAATACAAATCAATATCTCAAACAACAAGTGAAATGATAACAAAACTTGGAGTGAAAGTTCATTCTCCCATTAATATTGTTAAAATAATCTCATATAAATAAATATAAAGAATAAATTGAACTTAATATATAAAGAACTCTTACACTTATAGCCAATTGGTTTCAAGAAAAGTATATTCCATCTTATAACACTACCAACTTAGTCATCTACTTATGTTGGTAACTTCAACCAGCATTATCTTAGATTTTGGCATCTTCTTTGATCACAAGTCATGTTAAATGAGTCATATTAGTCTTTATAGAGCTTGTCGGGTTATTGAATATATGTTGACATTAGAATATCTCATAAATCTTATACATGTAAACACTCTCAATTAGCATACACTTAATTTCCTCTTGTTCCACAAAAATGACGAAAGGAAAATTACATACCGTATCAGAACTGATGGAACATGATTTTAGGCTACCAAATGAACGGTCAGAACCTGCAAAAATTAAGGTACAGAAATATTTTAGGGAAACAGTGTCGAGTAAAATAATAGAAAAAATATTAATATAACAAACAGTAGAGGACACTGACATTCAAGTGCAGCAAGTAACTTGAAAAGGGAATTTATTACAGCGGAAAGTCAATAAATCCAAATTTGTTCTCAAAACAATAAATTCAAAGAGGCAGCAAGCAACCACCTTATCAATGACCATTTCAGATATACTTGTATCATTGTATAACATATATGTTCCATCAAATAACTGCCGAAGTACCATCCTGGATACCTAAAGAAATTAACTTCTTTGGTACCTTTATCTGAGTGCTCTACAGAGACCCGTCCATAGGCAGTTTTCATGTCTCGAGACTACCAAAAGAAGAAAGAATCATTAAACATATACAAACACACTTTTTAAATTCATTGAGGTTTTAGCATCTAAAAATAAAAAAGAAATGCCACTCACTTTTACAGAACAAACCAACTTCCTGGGAAATGAACCTGAGCCAATGGAAGATCTTCCTTGAGCTTTCTGTCTTGAATTAGTGACATTCTTGTTTCTTTTCTTTTGCAATGTGTGTAATTGAGACTCCCCAATTCTTGCTTCTAAAGATCTCCAACATGAATCAAAAATATTACCAAGTATCTTTGCCATGATATGGACGTCATTACTTGGAGGGTTATACCTCATTGCATTAGCAAATGTTAGCCTTATATCCTCAACAAATTCAGTTGTATGGTTGTACTGCATATTTTTAAGTTTAAACTTTATCGTTCCCAGATCCATGGGCTTAGTGATAATGGAAAAATAGTCTGGAATATTCAACTTGACAGGATCAACAGGATGGCTAAATACCCAACCATATTGATGAGTCATTAGCTTATTTAGGATACCAGAGCACTGGTTTACCCTCTCAGCATTCATCCTCTGGCCCTTTTGAGATTTCAGTGCCCTAGTTGTCTCATAATTACAAGAGTGTTGTACACCTTGTACAAGATTAGAACTCTCTCTAACATCCATTTGCACATCATCCAGATAATTGCTGTCATCATGCTGTTGCCTAATATTCAGGTCAGACATCCCTTTAAAACTAGATGAAGCTTGGTTGTTTTCACTAGAAGAAAGCTGTCTTCCAGAATCACTAAAAGCACAGCACTTGATTCTAACAACAAGAGAACGAGTGCCTCCCATAACTGATGAATGTTTTTCAGCAAAACCATGCACTGTTTCAGGTGTCAGTTTCCTTTGATGCTCCAATTTGGTATTTTCAGTTACATAGTTCACATAACCATGGTTGGTTTTCTGCTTTTTTTTTAAATTTTTCTTCCCACTAACTGTCATTTTGAGAAATAAAAGACCTGAACAGCAGAATTGCGAAGTTTAATGACAACCTCAGGCATCAAATATCCCAAAAACAATTGACAATGAGTAACATGATATAAAAAAGACAATGCAAATGTCAGTTTCGTATCATTAAACCTTAATTGAACAATGCAAATTATGCAAAACGATGAGCATTATTTCCCAAAAATCTGAGTAATATTTGAAACCAATTGATTCACCAAGAAAATGGAACAAACATGAGCCAAAGTGATATTATTGATAATCAAACACAAAAGTAGTATTTGCCAACCCTCTGTATCAAGTTTAAGTGTCATTCTTTTTTTGGTTTTTCTACTTCAAAAAACATGTATGTCATAAAAGTTAACATAACATCACAATGAACTGAAAAGAGAAAGAAAAAAAAATGATTACATCCATTTAGAAAATTTCCCATAAGAATGTAGACTTCATTGTGAAAAAGGAAATGCAAAGGCAGTAAACAAGATGTTGGACTACAATGATAAAATCAAGTAGAATGAAAAGCATCCTATACACGTGCCTCAGCTAATGATACCCAATATCATACCCATCCAACATAATTTAGACATAACAATAACAGCAGTAGTGATTTGCATTGTTCACCTGGAATCAAACTTTTGATGGCTGTCTTACAATCATTTGAAGATAGATTTCTTCCATCTTATTAGATTACCAAGACAAGTAAAATTGAAACAGAAAAAGGCAATGGGGAATGAAAGGTCAAGGAAGGAGCCTGTTAAAGTAAATGATGTGTTAGGTGTTTAGTGTGTGTGGGTTTAGTCCCACATTGGTTTTTTATTTTATTTTATATTTTATTTAAGATTTAGTCCCACATTCGTTAAATTTATTTGTATGTTAAGGTCTTATCTTTGTTAATGAATCAATCCAATCCCTTCCTTTCTTTTATTTCTTAACATAGTATCAAATGTTAGGTTTTAAAAGTCCAAAATAGAGAGAAACCTAGGCAGGGAAGAGGAACCCTAGCCAATCACTTCCTCCCAACCATGGCAACATCCATTGTTCCTCTTCCCTCTAATTCTTCTTTTTCTCATGTTTCAAGTGACTCTTCCATCTAAACGTGGCAACTCTTCTACTTTGTACTGTCACTACCACCACTTGTCATTCCCTTCTTTCAACATCTACCACCATGCATCTCCACCAAACAAGTCTCTCCCTCGCATCTTCTCCTAGCTGACTCTCTCCACCAATGCGCCTTATGCAAGTGGTGACTCTCTCCATGCTACAACTCCTGCAAGCGACTACCTCCGGCCTCTTTTTCAATGTTCATATATGGTTCTTCTAACAAGGTTTGGTGATTCTTCCGCCGATCTCCCTCTTCGATGTGTCAACCTCCATCTCCTTTCAATTCACCACCACCTAAACCCATTAGGGTTGCAAGTGGCAACAACTAGAGGAGGAGAAGATAAATGAATGAGAAAGAGATAGCACGTGCAGTGAGCATGCATAGTAGAAAAACTAAAAAAAGGGGGCAAAAAAGGGAGTGTTTAAGTTTCAGGTTTTTTAAGTATGTTGTTTTTATGTCTTTTAAATTTGTAACCAATTGAATGCTCAACTTGAGGGGGAGTGTTGAAGTAAATGATGTGTGTGTGTGTGAAAGTTTTAAGCCATTATATTACAGTGTCTTATTCGCTCATTAGTAATTGGTTTTGAACTTTAACAATAACAAACAATATGCATGTGTGTGTGTGTGTGTGAAAGTCTTAAGTCATTGTATTATAGTGTCTTATTTTCTCGCTAATAATTGGTTTTGAGTTGAACATTCATAATAGCAAACATATGTGTGTGTGTGTGCAGAAATTGAAACATAACATCATTTGTTAAAGGTTATATTACTTTAATTTACTTAATTGTCATTTGTTACTCCTTAATTAATAGCTTAGCCATTAACCAGACCGAACTGAATTGATTTAAATGGTTTGGCTTGGTTCAGCTAAATAGGATAGAACGGTTCAATTTGGCTTTGAAAATTTCTTTGTTGATAGGCATGGTTCAGCTTTTGTCCAAGCTAAACCAGTGTGAACCATGCCCACCCTTACTCAACTCAACTTTTCAATGGACAACCATCCATAGTTGAATAATGTGTCAACAAAATGTTGGAATATTTGAGGCATTATGTACTTGCTCACTAATAGAAATGGGTAGAGCTGGTGGAATTGGCATGATTTTGTCATAACTTGCATGTAAGTTCCTCAATATGAGGGTGTCCATTTGTGATGGTGACAGGACAAGTGTTGACACCGGTGGAGATAGTGAAGAGAAAACAGAATTTACATCCAACTACCTACTAATTTGCAATGGAACAAGCAAACCTCAATGAAGCTCATAACTACTTTGCAGAAGCTTAGCAAAAAATGAAGAAATGGGACAAAGTGAAGTGATGTGATCATGAGTACCAAGTGGGAGACAAGGTGCTACTCAAATTGATACCAAAGAACATGAAGATCCATAAGGACACCCACAAAGCACTAGTCCAAAAGTGCAAAGGACCATTCATGGTCATGCAAAGAGTTGGAGAGCCTTTGTACCAACTGCAGATGTATCCAATTTTCCACATGGGCTACCAAAACCTTCCTATAAGGATCACAACAATCCAAGGAGGTCAAGGTGGGATACAGCTCCACCATAATTGCATGATCAATTCAACAAGAAAGCCAAATATTTGCTTAATTGACATGTTGAGGAACACAATCAGAAGAAAGGAAGGATAAAATAGGAAGAGCAACTTCCAAAAAAGGCTATGTAGGAGAAGAATTCAATTCTTTAGCAATTCAAGAAATTGAACAAGTACTTTGTGTAGTTGACGAGGACATCAATGAAATAAGTGGGGGAGAATGTTACAACCCACCAATAGTTACACAATGTCTGATCCTAGAGATGCACCTAATTAGGGCACCATGAGTCAAGACTCCACCAAGTGACTATCAAGTTGTCAAGGGTAAGGGCTAAACCAATCAAGGGGAACAAGCAGCAAGGAAGTGCAGCAGTCACATGCAGCTTGGCAAAACCAATGGACGAACTAAAGGCACCATCAATGATTTGACGTTACCACTTAATGACACTGGACATTGTAATAGCATTATTGAAGGCAACAAGTTCATTTCTCCCATTGAACCGTAAAAGGGACAATTGATAAGTGGAGACGTTGCCACATAGTCGTAAATGCACAAGCTATGCCATTGAAGTGCACTGTTAATGCACTTGCAGGTCAAGGGGGCATTACCAACCAAGGTATGATTGTTCCCTTATTTCAAGGAGCTAGAATGTTGGGCATGCAAAACACCCTACACAACATGTATATAAATTCATCTTTTGTAGGTACAAAGGGATCACAAGCAATGAGTACAAGTGAGAGTTGTCTTGAGTAATTATATTGTAGAGAATTAAAAATCAGGGAGCTTCTTTAAATCCTTCATTCTCTTGTGAGTGCGTTCTCCAACCGCAAGAAAGAAAACAAAGACTAAGGGTCTGGCCGTAACACCCATATTATATCATGTTTCCATATTTCTGAAATTCCTTTTATTCTTTGTAAGATTTATAGACCAACCTTTTGATACGAAAGAGGTATGCTACCTGGACATAAGAAAATGAAAGACGTCATCCCTACCGTGTTTTACACTTAAAATTAACATATTCACCTCTCGAAGGACATCTTCGAGTTTCACTACTGAAAGTTGGCTGATATTTTAGTTTTTTTATAACCATAACCACTAAATTTTTCACCTCTTGTTAATATGCCAAAAAAAAAAAAAAAAACCGGTGCACGTTCAATACATCTAATTCAACCATTCCACGACCTTAAAGAAGAAGAAAAATCTGATAATATTAGGCAGAGCCGAAATCCAGACTATAGCATAAACTCCAAACAACAAAGATCCAAACGACATGCATTGTCAATCAAATGCACCCGTTTTTCCCCTCGCAAATCACACAAAGCCCCCAAAACCCTAGATCCACTCCCCTAGACTTTCGAGGAACTAACCACGCAATCACGCCGTCCCCCCGCAGCGGAACGAAGTAGCATCCAGCTACAAAACGCATAAACTAGCGAATAACAACAAGCGATCGTTCTTACCGCAGAGTGGGGGGCAGGGTGGGGTGCGGGCAGCGAGGTGAGGATGGCTCCGCCGAAGCTTCGACACCCCCACCTCCGGAAGGCGGGGGACGTCGGAACAAGCCTGCGTGCGTTCGCGCGTGGCCGACGGGAGGCGGATTCGAGAAGTGGAGCGCTTCGCATGTACCTGTACCCTTTCGCCGTTGCCTGATGTGATGGAATGATCGCCGCAAAAACGCCCTCAACCCCGTCTGCTGCGTCGGCTGTTTCGCAAGTCTTCTGGAATGATCTGCCGCGAAATGAGAGATCACTGGATTATTTTTTACCGGAAAATATATTTACGCCGTAAGTTTCGAAAATTTATATCATTATTATTATTATGTAATTTTAATATTATTAATAAAAATATTTTTAATTTTTTACAATTATTAATAATCTATTTATGTATATTAGAAATTTAAGAAATAGAAAAAGAAAATTAAAAAATGAAAAAAAATTAAGATTATATGTGTATGAAAATGAAAAATTATTCTTAAAAAATTTATAAATAATTTATTTTTTAATATTTTAAATATAATTTCATATTTTATTTGTAATCACAAATTTAACCATAATTAAAAAAGATTGAGTAAAACACGTAAAATTAGAAAATTACGTTATAATAAAATTTATACATAACACACAAATAATGCTGGATTACGAAAAAATTGGACTACCAGCCCAATTGACATATTTACTCTTCAATGCCAAACCAAATTCATTGTCGTGTCTATTAACTTTTTAAAGAGTTATTTTCTCATGTTGTATTTGGTATGAGCTTTTTCTACATTAAAGAAAAATTATATTTCGAAATTTGGGTCACTCGACAATACAAGTAGAATTATATCTTTAATGTTTATATTTATTTTAATATTTAAATAAAATATGTAAAATAGTAAAATTATTTTTTTTAAATATTAATGTGATTAAAGGTTATTATGAAAAATATGTAAAAAATATATTAAAAAATCATCACCTTTTTATGACTATAATGGAATATTTATGCATATAGAATTAAACAAAAATAAATCGACAAGAATTCATTTTTCAATGAAAATTGAATAAAGTAAAAATGAATTTAATATAAAAGTATTTATACATCTATTAGAATTGAATAAAATTAAAACTATAATCTACCAAGATTTGATGATACGTGATTACAAAAAATCTACAAAATGAATATGATGATACGCAATTGTATAATAACTACTAAAGTTATGTATAACAACAAATATAATTTCGATTCACAAAAAAACGTGAGAATTCAATTTTCAATCTTATTTTTATATTCATGTGAATTGAGAATTGGATTATTTATATTACATAAATATTTAAATTAAACGAAATTAAAATCTCTTTAACTTAATTATACTTAACTTTAATGACACAAACATCTCTTAAAATTAATTTTTAATTACGAGAAGCGCACCCTCAAAAGAGATCATCGCATCGATCTGTGATGAACAATTCAAAAGCCGGCCATGTGCTCATTTCAAATGCACCCAGAAGGCAAAAGTCCACGACACCTTTCGTGGAAGGAAGTGATACCACTGAGAGGTTTTCGTCATCGGTGATTTGATTGAAATTGTCTTGTAGTAATGGTAATAAATGACAGATATGAAACTGCGAATAAATTAAACCTCAATCAATCAATCTATCGTTATTTTTCTCACTTTCAAGCTTCAATATCACGTGCTCCTCCTTTGAGAGCCGCCCAAGGTGGATCCCCCATAAAAAAATAAAGAACTAAAAGTCAAACATTGTTTGATTGCAAGACAAGGCATAAAGTGGAACCAATGAGAGGGTCATAGAGGAGATAAGGTGGGTGTATCAATCATCAACTTCCAACTTTCAAAACTTCAAACTTTCCATCCTTGTCGTGAAAAAAAAAACATTATTCTAAGTATTTAAAAGTTTATTCGTATACTTAGGAATGAGTTAAAAAGTTTAGGGTTATAGTATATTAATACAGCATTTGTAGATAAAAGAAGACAGATCTGTAAATCTAAAAGGTTAATGTTAAACATATTTGTCTTCCATCATATCCACTTAGTTATCAACGACAAGGCTATCTTGTTTGACAAGACAATCAAAGGTATTATGTCTTTCAATAGTTCATGGTATTGCATCACCAAAAAAAACCCTTGCGATATTGGATTATAAAAATTTTACATTGGTAAAAATGTAATCGAATTTGAGTCTTATAATATTGTATTTTTAACATGATATTAAAACTTTATCGATGCAATCAATAGATATTGAGATAAACTTTAACATGATACTAAAACTTGATTCATGTTCGTCCCCTGTAAAATACTTATAGGCTAAAAAAATGTAACAAGTGTAAAATAATGTTGGAGTATAAATGTCTTACAGCAGTAGAGATGTGGTTGAGTTTGAATTTTATAATATTGTGTTTCCTTGTCTCATGAGTAAAAAAGCTTTAATGAGAACGGAAAAGAAGGTCTAAGGTTTGAATGTAGGCATTGTAAATATCAAAAGGAGATCATTAGATGTAGAAAACAATAAATTATCTAGGTTTGAATGCAGTTGTTTAAAGATCCATGGGATTCACAAGATAAGGATGAGATTTATGAGAATCTTATATTATTTAATGCTCAGTGTAATCAATGCAGAACACTTATGTTTTAAAATCCTTTATTAGGAGATTTATTCATATTTTAGAAGATTAAGGAATGCATTAGTTTGAAGAGAAAATCTAATAAGAAGAAGAAATTAAAAGAAGTTGAGGTGAACATAAAATTGAAATTGTAAGATTTAAATTTATGTAATTTAATTGAATACTTGTTAATAGATAAGAATATTTCAAATAAAAATTATTCATGTGATGGATTCTACACAATTGGATTATGACTTGGTTAAATCCTCGATCTATATGTGAGGTGGAGACCCAACCATAAAAGAGGGGCACAAAATGAGGGTAACTTGGTTTATTGTGAATTATCAACAAAATATTGGTATAATCAAGGGATTGGATTCATATAACTGATCTTATGTAGCAGAATTATGACTCAATTTATTACAGATCATCAACAAAACATTGATGCAATCAAAGCATCAGATTCATATATATATAATGGCTATCATGTAATAGGATTATGACTCGAATTATTGTAAATTATCACCAAAATACAGACATAATCAAAGAATTAGATTCATGTAATCACTCTTATGTGACAGTCTTGGTTTACTGCAAATTATCAACACAATACTGCCATAATGAAAGGATTGTATTTATACTTGACTGATCTAATGTGGTGGAATTGTGATTCAGTTTACTGCAAATTATGAACAAAGCTAGCACTGACATAATCAAATAATTAGATTCATGTGATGGGATTGTGAGTTTGGTTAGCAGTGAATTATCAACAAATTAAAATACCGGTATCATCAAAGGGTTTGGATTGATTTTACCAACTTGGATGGGTTCCACAAACAGGGGTAACAGAAGCCATACAAAAATAGCTCTGACCAGGGGAGGAGAAGTGCCTGGTCTCTTTTGCCTTTCCCTTAGCGTGTTCCCAACTCTCTCTCTATCTTTGTCCTATAAAAGCCATAAAGGCTCCTTGTTCCCACGCCAACCAACGAGAAGGACCAAGATTTCCGGACCTTCCCTCCTCTCCCTCTCCGTCTCTCTCCATCTCTCGAATCCTCCTCCTTGGTTTTACTCTGTGTTCAGCGGTTGGGGGGGTGAGGGGGGCTCCGTTTTCTGCGCCGATGGATAAATTGATGGGCCTCCTCCGCGTCCGGGTGGTGCGGGGGATCCACCTCGCCGCCAGGGACACCATAAGCTCCGACCCATATGTCGTCCTGAGGATGGGCAGGCAGGTAAAAGCTTCTGTCCGTCTGTCTGTATTCTGCCCTTCTCTTTTTTGTCTCTCTTCCCAACCACCTCCCAATCCGAGCTTGGTGACGACGACGACGATGTGTTCTTCGGTGCTTGGCAATCAGCATGTGTGTTGTCTTGGATTAGGGTTTAGTTTTCTTGTGCTTGGCAATTCAGTTTTCATGTCTCCAATTTACTCTAGGCCATGATTACAAAATGTAAAGAGGGTTGTGTTAGGTTGGGTTAATCTTTGTAATCGAATTACATTATTTAAATAAATGATAGTATAGTAAATTAATTGTGATATCATATATAACCCAAATTTATCAGTAGCTCACCTTTATTTATGTTTAGTGAATGCCCCAAAGAAATTGTTACCATCCGTGACAAGCTTTTTTTGTTAGAGCAAATCTTGATCTTTTATGACAGTCACATCATCTTGTAGTGGAATTAATACTGCCCACTGATGATCATGATGCTTGACTTGCCTTTGGTGTGCACCAATGGACTGGATGGGTGTGAATCAAATTTCGTCTTCTGATCAATTTTATCTTTTGCAGAAATTGAAGACCAGTGTCAAGAAAGGCTGTCTCAATCCTGAATGGAATGAAGAACTGACTCTTTCTATTTCAGACCCTATTATGCCAATCAGGCTTGTATGTCTTTAATCCATCTTTTTTTTTTGATAAGCCTTTAAAATTTTATCAGAATGATACCATGAAGATATAACAACATAATTTGAATTTGTTCAGATGATTTTCTGTAAAGATAACATCATAATATGGTGACCTTTTAACATTGCTTAGGGCATGCTCCTGAAAAAATTATTGCTTTGGACCATGAATGCAACAACCCTTTTATGAATTGATAATATAACATGCATTTTCACCTCGTCAGATTCAAGGGGAAATTATTCCTTGTGAAGGAAGAGTGTATAAATCTGGGAGTAACACTTTGGTATCGGTTGTTTTCTTAACTCCAATTTTAACATTAGTTCTACACAGATTTCTATATGTTATCATCATCGTACAAATTTTTATATATAAATTTTTACTTCATAATTTAATACGTAACTCTATTGTCATTTACGAAATTATCTTCAACTTTAACTCTCTGTAATTATTAAAACTAAAACTAGAGTTAAATCTGGATAAATAAACAAACCCAAAGCAGCAACAGATTTCTCCTTGTTTTTTTCTTTCTCTGCCATTGATTAGAAATCCATATATTTTTTTGGTAATTTTCTATCCTCTATTGAACATTCCTTACAATTTTTTTTGTCTGGCATTTTTCCTTTTCTGATTCACATGATAAGTTCCCAAGATCATAGGGTTAGGAACCAACCAACAAAGTAATGGTTTTCCATGGGCAGCACAGGATCAGTATTAGAGCAATTGTACTCATAATTGACCTAGTTGATTATCTTGTTCTTCACCAATGTCTTATGATGTGCGTTATATAATTATAAGCCTCCGTCATGTAGTCCATTGGCATATATTCCAGATCTGTTTTCCTGAACTTCTTCATTTCTCCAAGTCTCTTTCTACAGCATGATTACTATAATCATAGCACATATATGTTCTTGCCATGCGTGTTTATCTTCCCTAATTTTTTTCTATTTGCAACCTAGGTGGGTATCAAAAAAATATTGTGGCATCCATGTTTAGTTAATTTTGATTCCATTTGAACAAGTGAATATCTCAAATTACTTGACGGCCTATATTACTTAACTGAGTGCTTATTTTTGTTGGATTGTAGGAGGTCTTTGATAAGGATACATTCACAAAAGATGACAAAATGGGTGATGCAGAAATCGACATACAACCATTTCTTTACGCCATAAAGATGGGTTTTCTGAATGTTCCAAATGGCACTGCGATCCGAAGGGTCCAACCAAACATGGAGAACTGTCTCGCAGACGAGAGTGCCGTGGTGTGGAACAATGGAAGTGTCGTCCAAGACATGATTCTCAAACTCAGAAATGTGGAGTGCGGTGAGATAGAACTGCAGCTGCAGTGGGTGAATGTTCCAGGTGCAAAGAGTCTATAATTGCAACAGACCATGACACATACTTTGGATCGATTGGCAAAAATGGACCATTGCAGATGCTGGTTTTTGTCCTTTAAAACAACTTGCTCAGTCTTTTTTGAGAATATATCTATTTATATCTGATGTTTGCACTACATTCAGAAAGAAGTGTTTGCAGCAATGATATACAAGAGGATGGACACTGATTTCGTGCGTTCAATAATGTGAAAGATTTTTACATCCAAGTTAAGATGATTGCAAGAGATCATCATCCTTTGTTGCCTAATAATATATGCCTATCTTTTCATGTGCAAAACTTAGGTCATTAGTATTTAAAATCAAAAAATGATTAACAGAATCACCAATTCACATACTAGAGAATTTTCTATGATTATGGGATAATGGTAACTTACCACACCGTGTTTAGGTATCTCTATGCCTTTAGGAGTAGTCCTCACTCTCAACAAGGATCCTCACCACATACCATTACCATTGAAAACTTATCTTTTATAGGTTTTGATGATGTTAAATAATTTGATATAAAATAAATGAAGACATAAAGAAATTAAGTTAAAGATACAAAGTTATAAAGAAAGAATGAAGAAATTGTATGAAGGTAAAAAGTTAAAAAAATTTTAAGAATTAGAGATGAAGATGATAAAGTCAATGAAGACAAACCACAAGCATATGAATTCACTTAAAAAGATTTGGACACTAGTATAGGTCACTTATTTAGATTCTAAGTCTATAGTTATTAAAATCTATACAGACTAAAAATATTATAATGAATTTTCAAATTCGTTATAACGATTTACTATTCATATGATAGGTTACGTCACTCAAACTTCCTGGAAAATCGGTATAACGTTTTGGAAAAAATGTTATAACAATTTTTTATTTTGCTTGGCACTTCAAAAATATTTTGAGAAGCAAGTACGTTAGAAAAAAAATCTCTTAAATTAAGGAATTTAAGAAAATCAGTATAATGATTTTACAAAATTGTTATAACGAATTTTAAATTCAAAATGACATTTAGGCAAGTTTTTGAAAAATATTTACTTAGAAAAATAATCTAGGAAATTTTGAAATTTTGGATACTTAAGAAAAAATTGATATAATGATTTTTGAATTAACTATTACTTAGAAAAGTTTTTGAAATACTTAGTCATTTAATATTAGATTCTAAATTATTTGAAATCTATGATTTGGTACATAAGAAAATCGTTATAACAATTTAAAAATGTTACAATGAATTATTTGACACATAGATTCGATACAATGAATCATTTAAATATAGTGAAAATTGTAAAAATATTATAACAATTTAAAAATTCGTTATAACGATTTTGATTGACCATTGGTCACATTTTTGCATCTATAAATAAGAGATTATTTCATCATTTCAAGAAAACCTTCACACATCTCTTTCATATGACTTGTGCACTCACTTTCCACGGCTTTTGCTCTCACGTACGGACTCATTTCGAAAGCCATTGGTGATCTAGAAAAATGAGATCTCAAAGGTGCCAAAACTTAAAGCTTGTTTCAACACATCATTTGAGGTGAACTCATTTTGGTTTATTATAAGAGATTGAGATTTTGTTTTTCTTATTAGTTTGAATACGTGTTCCATCAAAACACACGTGAGTTACTCCGTATTGGAGTATTGGTTGGAGAGTTTGTCCATAAACTCTCGATGTAGTGTTGATTAAAAGATTTGACCTTAAATCCTTTGTTGAATCAAAAACTTTTAAGTAGGTTGGCTGGAGGGTGCAACTACAAACACTTGTTGTAGTTGAATGTGTAAGCATAAACACTTGATTTATAATAAGTTTAGTTGTGAGTAGATTAGACTCAAACTTCATAAGCTTGGAAGTAAACATAGTCAATTGGTGAACCACCTAAAAATCTTTATGTACTTTTATTTCTGTATTTTCATTATCGTTTTCACATCGAATCGATTATTTGCAAGTTGTTTTATTTCAAAATTCGCATCTGATTTTATATCACATTATTTGTTTCACTTTCACATCATTTTCATCGTTCACATTTCATTTATTTCGAATTTTGGTCAAAACTTCGTACAAAAATTTATTTTAATTTGAAAAATTATTATTCACCTCTATCTAGTAACCACGATCAATCCAAACAATTACCTCATAACCATAGGTCATTATTAATTTAACAAGCCCACCATACCATCATCCTCACCACATAGGGAAACAGTGGAAGTTTCTGGTAGAGAGCATCATGATATGTTGTAGACCACAGTGCACCTTTGAATGCATCTTCATATTTACCGACCTTGTTCATGACTAACTCTTGCCATCAATGTATTTCATGTCAAACTAATATGTTTGTTCAAACTACTAAACCTTAAATTCTAAATCTTATAGACTTATACCATCCATAGTTTGTCCAGTGCATGCTTCTAGTGCTCTATTGGTTGCATGAACACCTTTTTACTTGCAATTCCTTGTTAGGAACTCAACCATGAAAGATTACATCAGGTTGGCAGACTGCAATCAACCCATTGTGGATTTATTTGGATGGTTTGGCAACCTTAATTCCTTACCTGTAATCCACTTGAACTACTTGATGACAAATGTTTCAAACCTCATGCTTCTTAATATATATGATGACTGTTAATCCGTTGTCATACAATATACTACACAAGGTTTACTTGTCTAACCAGAAAAGAAAATAGAAAATCAGGAAACCTAGAAAATTTTAAGATTATTCATGTACGTCGTACAAAATCAAGAAAATTTGTATATACAACAAATTAATTGGAATGCAAGCATAATATGTGTAAAAATCATCAACATTTTTAGTAGATAACAATCATCAACAATTTCAAAAGCAACATTTTCAATGATTTCTTTGATGTAGGATAAAGACAATTAATTTCTCTGATCCCTTCACTTTTTTGAAGACATGTTGATAGATTTCGCAATTTTATAAGGATATTTTTGAAGATAAGGGAGGCAGTTGCATTGAAAGCTACGGTTGAGATTATAACTTCGTTTGGTAATAAGATTTATATATCGGTTTTAGAAAGATTGCATTGCTGTGTAACCTTTTTTTAAAAAATTTATTCCTTCTTTGCATGAAGGCAAAATAAAACATGACAACATCAAAAAATCAATGACAATATCATCCAACTTTTTTTTTTATAAACTAACGTGCATTAAATTTTTGGAAAATATGGGATTTAAACCGAAATGCAAAAACTAGGCTTCTAAAAATCGAAACTACCATAGACATTCGAGAATGCATTTTGAAAAAAATAAATAGACACAAACACTTTTCTTAAGAACGGTAATGAAACCATACCTTCAGATGCCGCTCAAAATGACAGAAAAAATAATCAACCATTCTAGATAGCAATCAACAACTATACCCAAAGGATCTTGAAATCTCATATATATATATATATATACACACACATACATACGTACCTACATACATACATACATATATATAGAAAAAGAGAGAGATCACAAACTTTGTAGACATTCACAGAATTAACTTTTACAGGTATTCGATCTAGATTATCCAATATCGTAAAAAAGGCAAATGCGAGTAACAATAGAGCAAGTGCGACAGCAGATGACGACCACAAGGGCTTGGGCAACGACTTCCATGGGCAATGTGGATTTACCATAGGGGAGAAGGAAAAGAAGACTTTTACACACTAGAGATCTAATTCACTGCTGAAAGAGAAAGAGAAGTGGAAAAAAGTTTTCACACACTGAAGATCCACTTTAGAATCGAAGGAGGAGGGAAAGAAAGGTTCGTCGTCGCCCGTAATCGTCATCCACCATCGCTCTCAGACTCACACCTTCCGATTGTGATCAGACGACCTAGTACTTTTTTTTCATATATATATATATATATATATATATGTACACCTGCAACCTTAGATTAAAATTAAAAATCAAATAAGAAACCATCCTGAGTCGACGATCTCGATCTCGTCTACTGTCTACCCTGCAAGTGAACGAAACGCCATGATGATGCAGCCGAACAACTGGCGTGCCAGAAGCACATGAAGCAATAACTAGACAATGGGACGTGATCTGGATCCCACACAACCAGTAGAAGGACGACAAGTAATCTTCCAGATCTGGCCGGTGGGTCTTCCGACGGCGGCGTCGGAGTCGGAGAAGTCTCATCAGAGGAAGATGAAGCATTCCAAAGAAACCAGAGGGTTCTCCAACGATTCCGCCGCCCATCCTGTACCGCCAAGGGATGACGTTCGGGCGATTCGGTTGCTTCCTGCTTCCGCTGCGGCTACTGGCGATCCGGGCCTGCTTCTGGAACCGAAACCGCCGGAGGGCCGACGAAGCCCGCGGTTGTCCTTGGCGCCTGATAACGATCTTCCGAGCGTGGGGCCCTGGTCTGGCCTCCTCACTCGAGAAGGTGAAGACGACAGCGTGCTTCTTCCATCGGCCAACCTCTGGGATTCTGTACCACAAGTGAACTCGCCGGACATG
>JAMKPZ010005470.1:0-18973 GCA_024699675.1 Amphibolis antarctica | reverse complement strand
AAATAATAATAATATTAAAATTATTATTATATAAATTATAATATATAATTTTTTATTATTTTAATTATTACGTAAATTTAATTTTATAAATAATAATAATATTAAAATTATTATTATATAAATTATAATATATAATTTTTTATTATTTTAATTATTACTTAAATTTAATTTTATAAATAATAATATTATTAAAATTATTATTATATAATTTTTTTATTATTTTAATTATTACGTAAATTTAATTTTATAAATAATAATATTATTAAACTTATTATTATATAAATTTTAATATATAATTTTTTATTATTTTAATTATTACGTAAATTTAATTTTATAAATAATAATATTATTAAACTTATTATTATAAATAAAATTAAATTAAATTTTAACTATTTCTCGAGATTAACCGGATGAACTGATGTCCAACGAGACTTAACATATTTTAACTGTAATAACTACGAAGAATTAAAGTAAAAATAATTTTGTAAATAATATTATAATTATATAATAAATTAAAAGATAAAATTTATGTGATGTATGAAAATCTGTTATAAACTAAAATATTTTAAATACGCCCATGCTTTGAATTTAACTGTGGTTCTATTTATTCAAATTATATTTATCATGTATCTCTATTTTTTACTATATATTTTAACTATATACATTAATATTTATCAAATACTTTTAACATTTTATATTAAAAATATTATTCCAAAAGTTTATATTGTAAATCTTATAATTTTTTTTAAAATACGAATATTAAATTATCTGCATCTTAAACAAACACACTTGTGATTCATTTATGATTTTTTATAATTTTTCTTATTTGTAGGGTGTTTCGGACCAATCCCATTATCTCAACTTTGTTTGATAGCAATTTTTTTAACTTTTGAAGTAAAAACAACATTTCTTATATTAAATTTTAAAAAAATTACATTTTTAAAAAATAAGATAAAATTATTTTAAAAAATTTCACGTTATCGTTACAAACTTTTGATTACGTACCAAACGATGCCTAAATTTATCCTGATTTTTAATTATACGCAAACAACAAAAAATTTTAACTGTAACTTACATTGTATGTATAATTTTATTTTACGTGTGTTTTAATTTTTATTTTAATTTAATATCTTTCCCATTAACAACTAGTTGTAAATCTTCAACGATTTCTTTTAATTTTTTACCAACTAATTTTATTTTCCTAACTTACGTATCCCTTATCAAAATAGATACAAACAAACAACCAATAGATTATTACACGTTTATCTGAACATTAACATCCAAGTAACATTAACATTTTTCATATGTTCATACTTTACGCTGATATTACTTTTGATTTCAAGAGTATCATTCTATCACGCAACATTTAAGAAGTATTTCTTCACTTCATCCATCGTATTTATTCTTGCAAATAACATTTTTTATAATTTTACTATTCCTATTTATTATAAATTTCAGTTATTTAAAAGTTTTATTTTTTAAATCTTAAGATATATATCTTCATTTATTTGACTTTATTTACCGTAAGATTAACTTAAAAATTACGTAAAGTTAAAGTTGAAAGTAATAAAATAAAAATTATATGATAAAAATTTGTCACGTGATAACGATATATATAAAATTAAAGTATTTTTTGAAAATGAAATAAACGAAACGTTTGGAATTTTAATTTAAACTGCATCATTTAAAAATAATAATAATTTTTTAATTATCCAACTATGGAAGAGTCATCGTTACGCAATTGTCAGGTTGCATAAAAGTATTTTTCCCATCACCTGCTGCTTGTCAATGGTCCATAGGGACCTCTGTCAGATATCACATCACCAAAAATTAAGAATAGTATTAAATAATATCGAATGCCACGTCTTCGGTTGATATACACATCGGTTCGGTTATTAAATTCGTTACCGTGTAGCTACTTTTCCAATTTGCAAGACGCAATCAACGTAATTATGATCTTAATGAATTTATACGAAGGAAGTGGAACTCCGCTCCATGTAATGTACTTGCTGCGTTCAATAGGCCGTGTATTACTCGGGAAAAAATAAAAAATATTTTATTGTAAATTTCAGATTAATTGTACGGTGATGTACTGTTTGTTATCTGCTCTTTTGTTGGGTTTTCTTCGGCACACACGTGCTTGGAGTTTTTGAAGCGAAACGGGACCGTTGGATCTGCGGTGGCGGGAAAAAGATCTTGGAAACGTCGGTGTGAGATGATGGGGTCGGTGAAATTAACATGTTTTTCTTTTCAAATTAAAAGACAAAAGTATTCACAGAATAAGTTTTCACTTTCATTCCTTGGATATTACGGTTTTGTTCTTCACGTAATACAATATTAGAAATACAACGATACATTAAAAATTGAAGTACAAAATAATAAAAATTATATCATCCTATTATTTCACATTTCTCTTATAATTCTGTCATGTAATCTATCTTTTTCTTTGATCTTGTTTGAATTCACTACTAAGAATATCTGTTTCAATTACTTCGTACTCTTCAATTTAATGTAGATCTTTATTATCACTTAATTTATCTTCTAAATCTTCTTTGTCTCTACAAATAAAAGTATAGAATAAACAACATGGTATAACCATTAAACATTACCTACAACATTGAACTAATAATAAACATTTAAAAATCATAGTAGTGCAAACAATATTTCATCAACATTTAAAACATAACGGTGCAAAATAAACCATTCAAAAATCTTTTATTGTGATTTATTAATAACAGTGCATAATGAGCCAGCAACCTTGCAAATAATATCAATATCTAAAACATTACCTTCATGTTTTCATTCAAAATAACAATACAAAATAACCTAATATTGTATTATCAATGTCATACACAAGAGTGAATTTTTTATTAAAAACATGTTACTCATCATTTTTATTCCAAAGAACACAACAATTTAAAATGACATTCTCACAAAAATTTATTCAATCTGAAAAAAATTCTCTCATTTTATGTTGTGGATCAGTAACAATAACCACTCCATTTATGTAGTGGAGATAATATTTTTGCAAAAACATAATCACAGAACCACTCCACTTATGTAGTTCACATAACTTGAAATTTGACGGGAACATTGCACATAATTACAAAACATTAAAGATTGAAGTGTGTCATCACTCAGAAAATAAAATTTATGGAGTGCTAGAATATGGAAGCAACTCAAAACATTTTATTTTTGTCAAATTTTTAATCCAAACATTCATTTATGCATAAATTTATTTGAAAATCTCAGAGACGATGGATTCAACCCATCACCAATCCAAAGCTCAATGACATTCATGTAGTTCAGATAACTTAAAATTTGATAGGAACATTGCACATAATCACAAAATTTTGAAGATTGAAGCATATCATCACTCAAAAAATAAAATTTATGGAGTCACACGACATAGAAGCAATTCAAAATAGTTTATTTCATCCAAACATTCATGTATGCATATATTTATTTGAAAATCACAGAAGATTGAGTACATCATCACAAAACATTGAAGCAATAGCTATTTGTTTGCAAAAATAGGAAACATTGAAAAAAAAGATGCTTCACCAAATGGATTCAAAAAAATTTAAGAAACACTTATGCAATAGCAATTTCTTTGCAAAAATAGGAATCAAAGGGAAAATAATTGTTACCAGTGAATGTTGACAAAACATCAATTTAGGATTTAGGGGAAATACATTCAACGAAAATGAAGATGTTTACTTGTCGTCTCAAGCTCAACGAGTGGAGAGAGGGGCACACTCCCCCTAGGGCACCCAAAAGGGGCGGGGAGAGGAGATGACACAGAGGTCAGGGCGGAGAGGAGGGTGCACTCCTGCTAGAGCATCTAAAAGGGTGGGGAGAGGAGACAACAAAGAAGGACAGAGACATTGGACAACGGTGGTGATTGTGTCGTGCAAAGGAAGTTAGGGCAACGACTACGTCGTGTGGAGAAAAGATAAAGAGAGACGGAGATGCTGGATGACAACAATAGAGGAAAGGTAGTTACATCACATGGTTGTAGAAAGAGAAAGGTGGTCATGTAGAGGAAGGGGAAGGGTGGGTCACAGAGGAAGGGGAAGTGTGGGTCGCATGGAAGAAGGGGAAGGGTGGGTCACACGGAGGAGAAGAGGAAGGGGTAGGTGGTCACGCAGAGGAGAAGGAGAAGGCGGTCACACATAGGAGAATGAGAAATTCGATCAAATTCGGAGGAGGGTTGCCAGAGAAATGAATTCTCATCTCTTATTTATATGATTTAAAATTAGGAATTGAATTCCTAATCTTCAAAAGTGCACAAACATAAGAATTAGATATAATTGAATTGAATTGGGCGGAATTCAATTTTGCCCAATTCTTTGGGCACAAACACCCCATAAATATCAAAAGGGCAAATATTTAAAAAACTTGAAGATTAGAAAAAAAAAAGAACTAACAAAAACGTACCAAGCACGTTTGTACACGTGGAATTGGTTGGAAATGAATTGACACAAATTTATTTCTTAAGTAGAATTGAATTGAGTGAAAATAAATTTAATATTGAGGTGTTTGTGCACTTCTTAAAATTGAACAGAATTAGAAATTCTCATGATCAGACAAAAGTGGGCGAGAAAGCTCGAATTGATTGAATTCCAAACAATTCATACTCCATGAATTTGAATTTCATTTTTGTCTTAAATTGAAGAGTGAATAGTACTGACGGTAATGAATTTAATTTAATTTCATCGATACAAACTAGTGATCCATGATAATTAAATTAATTTCAATTCAATTCCTATGAATTCTATAGACACAAATAAGACTAAGGGAGTGTTTGTGTGAGGTGAATTGAATGGAATTAAATTGATGAGAATTCATTTCTCGATTGGAATTGAATTAATGAGAAATGAATTCATTACTAAGATGTTTGTACATTCAAGAGAATTGATGATAATTGAATTATAAGTGTTTGTGCATGACAAAAATTAAAGAAAATTGAATTTAAAAAATGTGAAATATTTTGTATTTTTAAAAATTTAAATTTTCTTTTACCATTATACACTTTACATGAAAGATAAAAGGGAAATGACACTCTAGTGGTGCCACTAGAGTATCACCCTTAGTGGTGAGTATTAGATCAGAATTTTCTCTCTGAATTATCAAATTTTCCTCTAAGTACCATTGGAACTTCCTCTATACCATTAAAATTTCTTCTAAATCATAGGAATTTCCTCTTTGAACTACCAGAACTTCCTTTGCATTACCGAAATTTCCTCTGCGCATCGCTTGAACTTCCTCTATACACCACCTGAACTTCCTTTGCATCATTGGAATTTCCTTCAAACACCATTGGAATTTCCTTCAAGCACTACCGAAATTTCCTTCAAGTACTATCGAAATTTCCTTCAAGCACTACTGAAACTTCCTTTGCACCACTGAAATTTCCTTCAAGTACCACCAGAACTTCCTCTAGTGAACTCGCACCACTAGAAAAGTTTTCTAGTGGCACCACAAGAAAGTGGTGAGTGAGGAACAAAGGAAGGACAGTGGACAGCGAGCTTGGTGAGTGAGGAATGGAGCGTGGCTGTGTCAGAGCAACTACAAAACAGTGAGGGGAGCGTGGCTATGATCGTAGCTACGATTGTGTCAGAATGAGGAGTGCATGAAGCGAGAGGAGCGACGGCTACTTCAAGAGGAGAGGGAGGTGTGGTTGCAAGAGATACGCACTTGCGAGAGGGGAGTGTGGCCACATGCACTTGCGTCAATTTGGGGGAGAAGAGGGATTTAATTGAATTTGGGGGGAGGGGGTTGAAAATTGATTTCTCAACCTCCTATTTATATGATTCATCATCAAGAATTCAATTCCATATCATTAAAATTGCACAAACATTAGAATTGAGCTAAATTGAATTTCATTCAATTCAATTTAGCCCAATTCATGATGCACAAACACCCTCGCAAGGGTCCATTTGTATATATAAAATTAGATAGAAATGAATTCTTAACAATTCATTTCCTAGTCAGAATTGAATTGATGGAATTGAATTCAATGAAGAGGTATTTGTATACCTCGTAGAATTGAATAAAATTTGAAATTTTAGTGTTTGTTCATATAACGGAATTGAATAGAATTGAATTTATTTTTTATTTTAAAAATAGTAAAAAGTCAATATATTTTAAATTTTAACTATTAACTTTTCGAGAGATGCAAAAGTTATAGGATGTCCAATAGAAGAGGGGCATATAGAGATATTCCACTTAATTCACAAGGGGAATGTCAAAATTGAATTTCAAACCCCCTTTTTAAATGAATTCCGTAAAGAAATTGAATTTTATCAAGGAAGATTTGTACAAACACTTGAATTGAGATGAAATTAAATTTCCTTCAATTTAATTCTCCTTAATTCTGTTGGTACAAATCCTCCCAAGAGTCACACAATGAAATAATCACTATTATCCGAAACATTTTGATATTCAACAATTAGTTAGTTTTGCATTAATTGAACCTTAATTAGGTCATTAACGTTCTAACAATTATTTCCAAACAACGTACTATTAACCTAAACGGACCGGTACGTGGAATAAAAAAGTTTAGAACATTAGGAAGGTTGTGCACCTTATATATATTTTTTACATTATTACTTTAGAAAAGAGTTTATATCATAGCTATATTATTTATGTAAATGCAAAAGGTTTTATTTTAATTACGGTACGTACCTCTGGGAATAAAAAAATAAAATGATAAAATTATGATGATAGTTAAGCATGCAAGTTGAAAATCTATTAATTAAATTAGATATTAATAAATTTAAATTACTTGTGCTGTAAATAAAATTGCATGATCTTAATTCTTTACGAATTTTTTATTATACTTATTAAACAATTTTAACATTTTACTTTACAAAATTATATCAAAACAAACATATACTGGACAGACATGTACGAGGAAAAAAAAACGTGTCACTCGTATTTGATTACTTTTGTTTTTCTAATGAGTAGATGTCATCATAAATTTAAAGTTTTTTAGAAAATAGACCTATTTCTCTATTCAGGATGGCAGACAAATTTAAATCTGTGGTTAAAATGTTAAATTCAATGACGTGTCAGTTATATATATATATATATATATATATAATGATTAGAAATTCAATTGAAAATTAATAGCTGTAGGAGTGTAGGGTACGTTTTCGAAATTTTCAGGTGCAATCAATTAATTAAGTCAACATTTGAACATTAATTTCATTATAAATGTGAATTTTATTTCATTGAAATCAATTAATTGGTAAAAGTGATATAAAAGTTTTAATTTTATTTATTTTTTTAATATACAATTATTTCTCCTAATGCGTCTCTACACTTGTAAGTTACTTGTTAAAGTACTTAAATAATATTTTACATATAGCATATATATTTTGATTTTGATATGGTGTAGATTTTATATTATTAAAATTAATTAATTTTAATGATATAATATATAGGGATTTCTGTTTTTAAAATTTTCAGGTACGTACAGTAAATTAATTAAGGCCACACATTTGAAAACACAAATTATCACCTAAAAATAAACGTGAACCTGTGCAGATGTCAACACATTTGAAGCGATGGCCTCCCGCCCGCCATCATCCCAGTCAATCGTACCGGAGAAAGCAAGCAAGGAAGGCCACACCGGGGCATTTTTTCACGGGTGGTATCAAATTTAAAAGATATAATTGTAAATTTATAAAATTTTTGTATTTAATTAAAGATTTAAATTTAAAATTTTAAAATTTTAAAAAATTCTTAAAATCATTAATCTATCACTTTAATGACGACAATTGGGACCATGTTATATATGCATTTATTAAGCGAGACAGTTGCTGCGCATCATCTGTACACACACACACATATATATATATTTATATATACATAATGCCTTGTTATATAATAGATATTTAGATGCAATTTATTTTTATACTTTTTACTATATATTTTCATTATTCATTATAATAGTTTATAGTAATATTTATCAAATAATTTTAATATTTTATATTAAAAATTTATATCAAAACACTTATATCATAAATTATATAATTTTTTAAATAATATAAACATTACGCTACCTAATTTTATCACGTAAACAAACGTATCATTATTATCGTCGAAATTACTAACTGCCCCTGATTTGGACGTGCAGGAAACATGGAGAATTGATATACATATATCCACACACACGGACGACGACGACGACGATCTACGTGAAAGTGGGGACCTGGCAGGAGGGTGGCCTTTTATATCGATCTCCTTGGAAAATTAAATATTTCTACTTCCGCACGGACAGAGCTGGCTACATCTACCCCCACCACACAAACACGCGGGCGCACACGCTTGAATGTTCAAAGATGGAGTGGGTGGTGTGGTGGCCGAGGAGCGACTGCCGTCACCCTCCAGCAACCGGCGATTGATAATTATTGATGGGTAAATTGGAAGGAAGGTGCCAGGGCTCGGTCCGAGGGGGACGTGCAGGTGGGCCTCTTGTCTGTTGGCTCCTCACAAATCCCAAGCATTTAATGGTATTATTACCGGGAGGGAGGTGTAACAGCACGGCAGCTTCCCATATCTATCCATCTACTATGCAATGAACCTAATGTTGCAGAGGGACGGAGTACTGCATATGCACGTGATGTGGAGATGGACGAATACAAGATGGATGGGAGAAGTGGTTGTCATCGATCGATCTTCCGCTACCTGGGAGCCATGGATAAGCGCTCCTCCAGACCCAAGCACAATGCAGCTCCTTTCCACGCCTGGCCATGTGACCCAACCGAACCCATGCTCGGAGCCGCTGTTCCCTCCCCGTGGAGAAGGGGAAGTCCACAACCCACCAAACCTCCTCATTTTTAGCCAGATATGTTCCATCCACGTGCTCCACTACCTTGCTTTCTGACTCATCACTGGTATTTTTAATTCATCCTTACCACTTATAATACTAGCTAGATGGTATATATATATGGTAGTACTAGTGTTTGTGTTAGAATCTTTCTGACTCTGTTATCATACATGTGAGGAAATAATCAAACAGGTGGGAATATATATATATATATATATGTATATATATATAAATGCGCGTAGCGACGTAATGATCACTTAAAAATTAGGTACACATGGGTCGTCACTGCGCTTTCGGCTCGTCTCGGCATGGTGGCCGGTCAGCAATCGGTTCCATCGGAAACCTTACGAACCTTGACCGGAGGAAAGCGATCGATTTCCGCGTTCCGCTCTCGGACGAAAGTCGCGTTAGGTTCGATTCGATGACTCGATCGAGGGAGTAAGAAGTGACGTTGACAAGCTAGTCTGGCATGCATCGCCGACGTCGAGTAGCAACAGCGACGACCATGATGAAATCGTGGGACGCCATGGTTTACAGCTCTAAAGGGTTGAAGCTGAAGTTAAGGTTGGTTGTGGTTGAGGTAGAATAGAAATTATAGTTTCGTACGTGGAGTTAATTCTAGTTTATTTTAGAAGTTAAAGTTCAAGTTAGAGTTAATTTTGATAAAATTAAAATTTTTATATATTAAAATTTATAATTTTGAAAATTAGATAGAATCAATCTTAAATGAAGTTTATATTTGTTTGTAATTAAAAGATCATTTAATTGACTAAATAATTGACCATATAATCTATCAATAGTTTAACCAACTAATTAGATAATTACTTTTGACAAATAATTTAACCAATTAATTAAAAAATTATGAATTTCTGACAAGATCGATCGACACGAAAGTTATTGGATGTGAGCAAAAGATCATAAAACCTTGTCTTGTTGTACAGGCGAAATAGCTATTGGTGTTGTGAAAATTAGTACCAGTCTTTTTATAGAATGAACAGTTTCAACTGTTGCATTTGCATTGGTCAACGTAGTGGGCTAGCTACTTCATATGTTAAAGTTGTGGTTCAAGTGACCTGTAATAAAAATTACTAAAGTTGCGTAAACAAACAAACTTGTGGTTGCAACAGTCATCGTACATTTTATTCCCTCTAAGCTTGGTTTTTTCGGTTAATTTTTTTTATAATTAATTTATTAAATCAAGAAATAAGATTATAGATACTTAAAATAAAAAGGGAAAATGAACTTGAAATTACATACAGTTAAAAAACTAAAGTAATCGTTCGTACAATAACTTAAAATCCATCAAAATTATGTTTAAAATAAATAGATATCTTTTTCTTATAAATATTTACGTTAAATGTAATTTTTAATATTGATAGATTTTAATTATATATATATATATATATATCTAAATTCCTATCGAATTTATTTGTCGAATTCCTATTAAATTTAATTTATTTCCACTAGTATCATTTATTCTTTAGTTTAAAACAAAAATAAAGTTTAGATTCGTAAGATTTGAATTATCTGAAATTTAACTAATTCGAGCTTTTTCGTCTGTTTTTGTTCGACTACAAGAATTTTTAATTTTATTTAATTTTTAACCAAACATCTTTGTACTAAATTAATTTTCTTTTAATTTAATTTTATTTAAAAAATAAATTTTTAATAATTTATTTTTATGTACAAATGCACTGTGGTCAGATTTGGGCTTTGGAGTCATCCGGGTATGATCTCGGATCCTCCTCTGAAACCCGGTTACCTCTCATCCGACGTTCCATCACCGCAACACACGGCAAAACAAAAAAGGAGAGAAGTAATCGTTGTTCTTCCCTTCGGCCGGAGCCGGGAGCCATGGAGGTTCCCCTGCCAATCGACAAGATCACCGTCCCGCGCGTAGCGGGAAATTTTGGCCCTCTCAATCTCTCCAACAAGTGAGTGCAGCTCCTCCACGGCTTTTCGTTGTTCCCTTTTCTGTGTCACTTCCTCAGTTCCTCCTTCCCCTCGAGCTCTCCTTCCCGGTTTTCACTTTCTCTCGTCTCGACTTACTACTTCGGTGCGGTATGCCGAAGAGCAGAAGTTGGGTTTTTCTGATTACGATCAGTGATGTGATAAAGTTTGTTCCTTTTGTGAAGGCAACCGAAGCTCGTGGTTCTGGTTCTGATGGGGAGCTTCAACCCCCCGACTTACATGCACTCGCGGATGTTTGGTCAGTCTATCGCTTCATTTTATTTGTGGTTTTTTTTTTAAAAAATATAGTTTAATGTTCTATTATCTACTTCGACGGAAATTTGTGGTCTTCTTTTGTCTTGTTTGACATGATATGTCGGATTGGGAGGTCGCAAAAACCTATGGTTTGTTGAGAGATATTTATATTTGTTCTGTTTTAGTAAGGCATGTCATATGTTGGCTTAGTCGCTTAAAGGATCGAAGTCATAATATTCTAGCGACAACTTGTAAAGGAGCAATGAGGGTCATGGCGCCCAGTTGTATTCTAGGAATTCGGCTTTGTGTGAGGCTTATTCATTCTTGGTTATATATAATGTGTGTCAGAGATTGGTGGAAACATTTTGAAAATGAAAATAAGCCATTTCACGAAATTCTCGACAGATGCTCAATTTTGACTTGAAAGATAATGTAAGTTGTGTAATTTGTAAAATTACATGTACAGGATTTGTAAATTCAATCCAGGAAGCCCATCAAGCAAGGATATGGCCCCAGTTTAATGTTATTTTTTGGTTTGGGCGGGGGTGCAAAATGAAAAAAGACACCTCATGAGAACCTGCCATGTATTTGATTTTTATTCTTTCAGGATATTGCCTATAAATTTCGATACATACCTTAAATGTTTCATATCCCATGAAAGTGTTGGAAAGTATCTCATTCTCATTGTTATTTGATGTTAGAGCTGGCCAGAGATGCACTAAATTCCAAAGGATTTTTCGTCATTGGTGGCTATATGTCACCGGTAAATGACAGTTACAAGAAAAGGGTATGCATCGGTGAAGAAATTTCAGTAGCTTATAATCTATAATATAGTAAAGTGTTTTAAAATTTGTGATTTCAGTGCCACCTTTACCGTTTAAAATATGGTAAGGATAATTTTTTCCTTTGTGTTTGTGATGCTATCATTCTGATACAGGCAGTTCCTTTTTCAATTTTGTCCAAAGTTCAAAATTTTTTCTTTTAACATGATAATATTTCTTGTTTGTAATGAAAAATTTGGAAGATTTTGTGCTCCATGCTTATTAATGCCAATAGTTTATGCCATATTGTGCTGGATGCATTTATTTATTTTCTGTAACTGTTTACATTATTACCAAACGGTATAACTTATTTCCTCCTGCTTAATTTCAGTCTATTGTATTATTTAATACTGTACCGTAACACTATACATCATAAAAATGGTCTATGATTTTGAAAGAATGTGATATCATGTGCAGGAAAATTCCTTTTCTTATTTGAAGTTAATGACCTATTATTGCTCTACTTCTCTTTTCTATTTGTATTCTTTCCTTTCTAAGTGCATAAATGATTTTTCATATGTTATATCTTTAGGGTCTATTATTAGCTGTTGAATGTTAAATTGATATTGTTGTAATTTCATCTCAAAATTAACTAATTATGAGTAGAAAGGTTCATTATCATATAAGTTCAGGTTTAGTCCTTTATTTTAACTAATGTAGAATTATTTTAACACTTTGTTTACTTGTGGTTTTATTTATATGTTAACAAGAGTCTATGAGTAGATGTATGTAAACATGTTTTGATATCATGTTGAAATTTTATTTCAAAACTAATTGGTAATGAATGGAATAATTAATCATGAATTAGACTAAATTTTATCCATATTTTAACCAATGTGAAACTATTTCAATGGATATATAACAAAGTAACATGTAGAAATATTTAGTTTCAATTTTTAAGCCTATTGATTCTTCTTTAAACATAATTAACTGTATGGATATTTTTTGGCATTGCCACTGTAATAATAGTGGTCGTTCTTTTTTAAAAATGTTAATTTATTTTTTTGCTATTACTGACATAAAAAATTGAAACGCATAACTTGATAAAATATGATAGAATTTGCTTGAAACGCATAACTTGATAAAATATGATAGAATTTGCTGGCAAATTCCTTGCTGTATTCCTAATTTGTTGATTTCCCTACTTTTTTGAGAATGATTAATTTCTCTACTTTATTCTGTATATTTACTTTCCAAATTCATGCTATTATTTTCACGAGCAATATTTCTCTAGGGTCTATTGCCAGTTGAATACCGAGTCCATATGTGTGAACTAGCTTGCGAAAGTTCTTCATTCGTAATGGTAGATCCTTGGGAGGTAACATGATTTTCAATATTGGTTTCAAACCATTTCAGTTGATATTTCTCCTGTTTCTAATTAGGTTTTTTTGTTGAATTTTAAAGGATTTGAAGAAAGGTATATTAGTGATCTTTCTTGATCTTGTGTAATGTTTTAAATTTCATGTATATTAATTCAGAATCTCAAAGAAAAAAGAGAAGAGCATATTAGCTCCAGAATGCCACCTAGGTCAATTGAATTGAGGCAGATAATGACTAATTGCTGATGAATATTTTGGACTGAATTGATTATTGTGTTCCCTCCATTAGGCATAGTGTTAACACTTACACCTGCATATTTTTCAGGGGCATTGTCTTGGTCTGAAAGAAATCTATATATGTCATAGAACTATGATTTTGTTCCTCCTTAGTCCACAGTCATAGTCGTTCCATATGGTATTTATTCAAATGGAAACAATTTTTTTTGTTTGCAGGCAAAGCAAAGCAGCTATCAACGCAGTTTAGTTGTTTTAACTAGAATTCAGAGTTCTTTGTGTGACAGTGGATTGGTCCCAAAAGGTAAGTACTGATTATATGTTAGTGACTTCTCTAGTTTGTCTTGTATGTGCTTCTTTGTTTTTTCATACTATGTATTGTGCTCACATTTTTAAGGCCGAGGATTTATTCACACTGTCATCATTACTGAGTTTGTTTATTTTGCTTTCATCTTTATGCGTTTTTCATTCTATGTATTTAATTTCATTCTAATTTTTTGCTTTCATATTTAAGTCAGAGGATTCTTTCATACTTTGCATTATTATTCAAGTTTGAAATTCTGATTGAACTTTGTCATCACAGAAAATTCATTCTCACTTCCATTTCAATTGCAATCATAAATCTTGATTTAAAATCAAGCTGTCACAGTTGAACATATGATTGACTTGTATTTCATAGCATGTTGACATGCATGCTTCTGTAGCATGTGTTAGTTGTTCACAGACTCTTCGTTCTCATTATTCACCAATGCATGCAATTTGTAGAGTTGCTGAAAGTCGTTCTTCTATGTGGTTCTGATCTACTCGAGTCTTTCATAACACCTGGAGTCTGGATCCCCGATCAGGTTCCTTGTTTTCCCTAGGTTATGCAGATTTGAGGACCTGATGAGATGAAATTAGTGATCTAAAATTTTTAAATTTTTGTTGCTAAAATATCCATCACTCTCTTGCCCGATTTACCAGGTCAAAGTGATTTGCAGAGACTTTGGCGTGGTCTGTATTCACAGAGAAGGCGGGGACACTGAGAAGCTAATCTCCAATGATGAAATCTTGTGCGAAAACAAGGTATTGGTAATGTGGATGTTTTATCAATCCCTTATGTTTCATGGCTGTTATAGGCATACATCTCGTTCAAGATATTCGTGTGCAACTTTTTATTAGTTTTATTTCTGGAGAACTTTCTAAAGTTTGTCAATGACTCCAGGCATCAAACTTTGTTTTCTTGTACTTGCTTTTTTTTATTGAGACTGATGCCTGCAAATTGAGACTTCCCTTATTGAGCAACACTGGAAACGAAGTTCAGGGTTAGGTATCCTGACATTTGATTCCACAGCCCACTAAACTAACAATGAAAATAACCAGTACTACTTCACATGGAGTCGTTCATATAAATCACATTTGTCAATGTAATTCCGTGAAGCCTCCGTTTTCTGAATTGTTGGATTGATCGATTGAAATCTTACATGTTTGATCCAGGGCAACATTTTTGTAGTGGATGAGCTTATTCCAAACCAAATCAGTTCAACCAAAGTAAGGTAATAGATCCATGTCCATTGAATGTTGTTTGCCACAACTATACTTTTCCATTTCATGTGATAAGGACTCATCTTCTTGTTCAATCATAGAGACTGTATTAGAAGAGGATTGTCCATCAAGTATCTTATAGCGGACAAAGTTATTGACTACATCAAACAACATCACCTCTACATGGATTGTGGCTGAACTCTATGTCTGTGGGAGAACAGCAGAACATTTGACCAAGAAGAAACTTGTCACCGCAAAATGTATCAATTCTTATATTTTAATAAATATATAGTTTTTGGGTTTTTCTTGTACTATTCCTGCAACATGCGATTACACGAAGGCAAAGGAAGAGTTATAGGCATGACGGTGTGAGGTGCGATGTTGCTGGCGAAACATTTTTTGGGTTGGATATATTATTATGTGAAATTCTATTGAAGCGTCAAGATGGCCGAGTTGGTCTAAGGCGCCAGTTTCAGGTACTGGTCCGAAAGGGCATGGGTTCGAATCCCATTCTTGACAACTTTTATTCGATATTTTTCGTACGCTTTTCTTCGTAAAAAGTACGTCCTTAAAATCTGCACAATGTTCGAAATAACGTCCAACGAGACAAAATTCCAAAAATAATTTATTACTACAAGTTAAAGAAGTTTGAAAGAAATTTAAAACTAATTTTGTAAATAAAGTTATATTTTTGTATTAATTAGGATGATAAAAATTTATATATTAAAATATATATAATAATAATGATGTTAAAATTTAAAAATAATTTTAGAAGTTAATTAAAATCGACCCAAAAGCTTAAGATTTTCGTCACTATATTCAAACAGAAATAAAAAAAATGGCTTCGAACGTATTTCTCGTGTTCATTTCTACCAGCATTCATTTTATTCAATTTTTTCGCTATGATTCTGCCTTTACTTGGTACCGCGCAGTTCCAGGATTTTGAAAATTTTTACCACCCGGTTGCAATTGAATGCTGTATACACCGAGGTCTAGCAGCTAAAGAATTCTGCGTACGAAACAGCGGTACCAGTTTTGCTGGTGAATTTCACACGCATGCGTATTGAGGCTCGCTGTGAAGGCATGAAACAATGAAATGTTAGACAGGGTTTTATCAGTTTGCAGGTTGCTTGATCAAGCATTACAGACACAGGGTATGGTACAAAATAGCTTCAGAGAGGGATGTCAAGCCCTTTTCCCACTTCAACTCCTATTATCTCAAGTATTCCCTTGTGAAGTATCTGTTGGGAACATGAAAATAAAAGATAGGTCAGGAACGAAGTTTTCCATCCAAATAAAAGATAGGCAACATTTGAAGCCATTGCCACACACGAATAATTCAGTCCAACACAGATAAATTCATTCCGACAAGTCATTTGGTGCTTTTGTTGGAATGGATAGCTCCATGTGGGAAAAATTAAAAATAGATTGTTTGGCAATATAGAAAAGGATTGCTTGAATCATGATTGGTTGATTTCAAGTTAAATTTCACATCATCTAATGTTTAATATGGATGGTATCAGAGAAAAAAAAGGATCTTGATAAGATCTCACATCTACCAGGTGAAAAATATTTTTAAAGATTGAAGAAGGGAAAGCGTTGAAAGAAATAATCACATGGAAAAAATAAAACGAGATACTTTCTAACAAAAGAACTCATGCACTGCAAACCAATTGGTTTTAACAAAAAAATGATTTAATTAGATGCCTATATTTCAGCAGCTTTGACTCCTGAAAATCTGATTAGAATAGGGCAGAAACGGGCAATTCAGATTCTACAGATGGAACACAGCCAGAAAGAGTAGCTAGCAGGGAGAAGAAGTGGCACCCACCAACTCAACTATGAAGATGCCAATGAGACCAATCATGCAGGCCCTCGAGTTCCAAATCTCAGCAGTCTTGGTGAAACCAAGAAATGGCTCCGAAAGCTTTGGCTTCAATTTGGGCAATACGACCTGGACAGAGAGAGAAGCTCAAAAACAGAGCACACTCAGAACGCCAAGTCATGACCAATGAAACACTCATTCAAAGCTATATCAAGGGAGACGACAAAGGAAAACAGAACGACCGACTTACTCCAGGTGGGAGCTTAGCAGCTTTTACAACGAAGCATCCAGGCTTCCTGACGGTAAGAGGGCTTTGCCTCAACTTGGAACCAGTGGAGAAGATCTGCTGATGGATGAAATGTGAGGAAGAGATTGCTACCAATGCTCCCATTTCTCTCCGACTCCCTCTGCCTCCCTCTGCCTCCCTCTGCCTTTCTTTAGTTCCCTCTTTCCAGCAGCGCTCAGGGCAGGGTTCTGTTTCCTTCGCTTCAACCCACCGCCGTCTTATCTCCTCCCGTGTTTCTGACGTTGCACGTGGACAAGTTCCAACCACAAGCCCGAGATGATTTGTTTTCTTTTACTTCCGGAAAAAAATAAATATAGTTTTTAATTTGTATTTCAAGGTTTGATAAAATCTTTATTAGATAAAGTTGATAATATATAATTTTTTTAATAAATAAATATGTAAATAGTAATTATAATAATTTTTTACTATAATATATGAATGTAAAATAATAAAAATAATTTTACTTTTAATAATTTTTATTGATTTGATAGATTTGTTATTATTTAACAAAAATTAAAAAAAATAGAATCGATAATTATGTCGTGTGATGAGAGACATGAGTTTCTATCCTACCTAATCGTACCTTATTTTCAAACATAATTTTAATTAATTCTTATAATTACTTTTAATATTATTATTATAATATAAATTTTAATATATAAATTTTTATCACCTTAATTATTATATAGATTTAAATTTATTCATAAAATTAACTTTAACTTCAACTTCATTCAACTTCTGAAACCGGTAAGAGTTGATCCTAAATAAGGTTTACGAAGACTCTGTTAAAGATATTTTAAATGTTAAATTTAAAATATATATACGAAAAATACATTTTAAATTATGTCATCATATATGTAAGAATATACGTAAATGCTGTAAGATTGAATGGACGTTCATGTTTTCTGGATTGGGGAATTCTGAGGAGTTGTGAAGAGTACTGCTGCGAAAATAACTCATAAATTTTTCAAAAATGAATGTTGGAGAAGTTAAGAATCACTAAAAAATAATATTTACCATATTTGTTTTGCATTTTAAAGAAATTGCTCGTAACATTATCAGAGCTAAAAGTTTTTATAAACAAACACATTCTAAAATTTTGTAACTTTAAAAAGTTAAGTTATATAATTAATACAATATATTGAGAAAATGTTCTTTAGTGATATTACTAGAGTTATTTTTCTAGTATTGTTATAATTCAATGGTCTAAATTAAGTCTAATTCATTTAATTTTTTTAATAATTGATAGATAATTTTAGTCTCTCTCATTGTCTACACTTCATCACTTGTAACCTAATTAGTGTTCTTAAGATTACACTTACAGAATGCTATGCTTGACGACTTTAATGATGATTTCTTTCTCTTTATCTTTTATTCTTTAGAAATTTGTAGATATTCTTATTAAAATTTTTGTAACACCACTCTCATTGAATCCCTCCTTTATTGTCATTTAAATTCTTCTTTGGTTTCCCTCTATCATATATATATATATATATATATATATATATATATATGAAGGCACAAATTCTGTAGGCACCTACAAAACATGATTCTATAGGTATCCGTCAAATTTTGAAATTTAAAATTTAAAAGTTAAATTTAAATTTACTCTCTCTCTTACAGGTGAAATTTAAAAACTTAAAAGTTACTCTCTCTCTTACAAGTGAAATTTAAAAACACACTTTCTCTTCACCTAAAAAGACGTGTACACACACTCTCTTTTAACTTTAAAACTCCACCCACGTGCGTATATTTTGAATTTTAATTAATCATTTATTGATTACAAATATGTTGGAGTAAGTGATTAAGGTTTTTTAAGTGCTTAATTAACATATGCATTAATTTATTATTTTAATATGTTGGAGTAAGTGATTAATAAATTATTTAAATCAATGACTTAAATTTTTGATGAAGTGATAA
>JAMKPZ010005469.1:0-16404 GCA_024699675.1 Amphibolis antarctica | reverse complement strand
GATATGAAACTCTTGTTTTCACCTTAAGCCTGGCATTATCCATTTCTAAAGTTGCAACTGCAGTTTTCTTGTTCTGCAAAGAATCATCCATTTCTTCAACTGCCTTACTTCTATGCTGCTCAGATTCGAGGTGTGAGTTTTCTAATATTTCCATATCCAATTTCTTTTGCAGCTCTTTCATCTGTACTAAAACCTGGATTTCAACAGCAAGAAAGTAATGCACAGGTTACAAAAATGTGTTGATAACACCATGAATTTTTGAGAAGCAATACCTAAAAGGTTGGAAGCAATTATTAAATTTTAAAAGAGAAAGCTTTGAAGCATCTACAAATTCATAAAATTTCCAAGATTCATAAATAAATCCTTAGTTTAAGAAATACAAAGGCACATTCAATTTTTTAATACAATTTATGTTATATGTAGTTGCTGAAGAATTTTCTCCAAAACTTAAGTGCACAACAAACAATTATTTATAATTCAATTACTCAACCAATAATGAGACCTTATAAAACCATGACCTCAAATCCAGGAATACAGTCTTGGGCCTCTTCATATTACGTTAAGGATCAATCTTTTAGAAAAACGAAACATATTGAGAATTGGTGGAAATATCAGCGGAAAAACAGTAGAAACATGGAAACAGTCAAAAAACCCAAATTTGACTTGAAATTTAAGGATAGCCAATATAAGATATGATAGAGATTTAACACCTCTTATATTTAATTATATTGGACATTATAGACATTCAATGTAAATGTTCACGTGCATGGAATAGATCTTTATCATTTCAAAACTAATAGTTGAAATATTGCATAACACAAACATGATACAAGATAATCCAATATAATTTGTAAATCTAAAGGAAATCATGAAAAAATGTGAAATGTTAAAACATATATATCCATGATTTTTATGGCATATATAAAATGCAAGTGCATTTAGGCAGCATCTACAGAGTTTCGTTTACAATCATTGAAAATACAAAAAAGTAAGCTAAATACAGGAAAATAAAAAATTATTTCTAAAATTTTTCTGTTACATATATGGCATTAACTACAACTAAGCAATATATTCAGTTTCATACAGAAATCCTTGAAAATATGAAAATTCTAAAAAAGTTAAGAAAAATATAAAAATATGTACAATCCGTATACTAAACCTAGTACACTAGTAAATTTAAGCAAGAACTGATACATTTCATTTGTAAATCCTTAAAAAAATAAATCAAATAAAATCATCATAAATACAAAAATTACAATTTTAGTTAAATTTATGCAAGCCAAAATATATGTAATTTCATTAAAATTTAGAAATTTGAACAATCTAAGAAAACAGACAGAAATCTAACAAATTTGAAAATCCCCTAAAAAATGAAACATACATTTTGAACTAAAAGAGTGACACTGGAGACGGTTCCAGTTTGCCAGCGGAAGAGAGGAGTAAAAGGGAAGAAACTTGATTTTAGTTTTTGTGCATTGTTCAACTGAATCAATGTAGCCAACGTTTTACAAGTGTGTATCGGACTGTATCGTGCTATTTCAAATCTGAATAGACGATTTTGACAATCTGGATCAATCCTAAGCACTAAGGTGACAATGGAAGCAGAATACACAAGATGTAGGTTGCCACTAGAATCTGGATGGCATGTTGGCCATATGCTTTCTATCACAACATAATTAACTGGATATTCCTTTTTATTTATGGTTGTTGGGCCATGGACACAAGTGTGAGCACAACCAGACGTGATGGAGAGAAGGGAGTCCCAGCAAACATTTGTTTTCAAAATCATATAATGTGTAAGATGCATGTACAATAGAAAATCTGTTTTCCCATATTTCTTTAGTTATTGTACCCCTGATCATTGAAGGCTCATAAACTGGTCTTAAGCACTTAATTTGACATGGTTCCTTTCTTTCTATAAACTTGTGGATATTTAGCTAATGCATCCATCTTAATATATTTGGAATATTAATGATAGATTTGAGATAATACAAGCATACATACCTTCTCATTTTCTGACTTCATACATTGAAGTTCTTCCTTTAAAGTTTCATTGAATTCACATGCATCTGAAAACATTTGTGCAAATTAATTAACAAAGGTAAATGGCAAGACTCTACCAGCTAGTTCAGAAAGTACCTTTCAATTTGAGCTTTAAATTAGTTGAAATCCCATACTCCTTCTCAAGTTGTATTTTTAATCGTCTAATATGAGAATCATGGTTAACCTGTAGTGCTGCTAAACCATTTTCATTTTCTTCATGTATACTTGCAAGTTCCTACAAAAAGTTCAGGTTCCTTAATAAAGAGAAAGCATGCTAAATCAACATGAACAGGATGATAAGTAAGATACCAATCTGAAGTAACAATGGCCTCCTACATTAAAAAATAAAATCCAATCAGATTAAAATTCTATAGCATACATTTTCTTTTCCAGGTTGACTAACAACTACTGCATTCTGTTCTATTTCAGAAAATGTAGCCTGAGATTGTCCACTACTGAAAGTACCCTCATTAGCATTGTTTTCCTTTTGCATTTGTCTCCCAGTGGAATGAGGACTGACTTGAATTGAATGTCTGATTTGTTTGTTTGGTGACTGATTAGAAGTTCGCTGCAAAACAGTCAACTGAAATCAATAATACTAATAAGGACAGGTAATATAAATTATACAGAACGCTTGAAGCTAAAGTCAAAAGCAAGTCTTGAAAGAATGGCAAGATTGCTCTATTGTGATATGTTGATATATAGGTCACTGATTTGAATCCTACGTAGCAGTCTTTCCATCTATGAAAGTGTTGTTGCATAAAACTAAACCTCTTCCAAAACCTACATTGGTGAGAACATAGTACATTGAGTCTTTTTTAATTGAAAGTTGAAGCCAAGTTCAGTTCACTGATACTCACAACAGAGTCAGTTTATCCAAAAGCCGTTGGTAGGAGATGGCATTGTGAGATCAAAAAAGTGAAACAAGATTGATCAACAAATATACAGTCAATTCCCACATAAATGATTAGTGTACAACATGATCACAGTATGGTACTAATTACTAATAAAACAAAGCATGATTTTCCTTGAATAAGGCAATTCATGCATGTGACGATGTGTAAAAGATAGAGAAAATGAGTAAAGACTGAAAGACCCATAAGAAATGAAAATGAATAGGAAATAATGCACTTTTTTAGAGTAAATAATGTATTAGGGTTGTGTGTGTATTGGATTTCATCTCACATTGTTAGAGCTGAATTGATTATTTCATTGCAATGTCTATATATAGAAGCATTGTCATTTCTATTAAAACAATCAACTTCCCCCTATCTTTTTTGTTTTCACATGATATAAGAGCCTGAGTTTTAAGAGTCTAAGAAAATAAGAGATTTAGGTAAAAGAAAAAAGAAAACCCAAGTTGTCAGCCTCCTTTCAACCACCAGCAACCCAGCATCTGATGCCAACATTAAGCTTCAAGGCCACTAAAGCCCCTCCTACATCCAGCCTCCAAGGTGTAGCTCCAAGCTATCAACACTCCTCCCAGCCAGTGACATTAGGACACCAAAGTAGGAATCACAATGTATGATTCAAACACTAATGTAAGAGTGAAATGAAGAAAATAGTGCACATCATCACTGATAAAAAAACTTTGTGTGCGACGCTGATAATAGAATAACACCATAGTTTGTACATGATCAACACAACAAAACATATATATAGAAATGATGTACAATCAAGAAAATGTCTAATCTAATCCTAATGAATCAAGCAACTGTCTCCAGATTGGTAACAATAAAATTGATATAAGGTATCTAAATCTGTGCCCACCTTATTTGTAACTGGACTATTCTTTGTTGTCTTGAGATTTTCATCCCTTTGTACTTGTGCGTTGGCATTTTTCATCTCTAAGCTTCTCCTTAACAAGCTATTTTCATCATGTAATCTAGATAGCTGTCCCTGTGAAGAAAATGTAAATGAAACAGTGACACAAATCAGAATAAAGTGCAAAAAAACATGAAAAATAACAAATAAATATCATACCCTGGCTTGAACATGGACATTCAAGACACTTCAGATATTTGAATCATTGAATGGCAAATAAACATTTTAAATTTAAAATAAAATGAAGTATCCAGAGCCAAAATAAGGTAGAGGACAATAATTTAATAGGGATCAATGATCATACTCTCGGAGAAAAAATTTAGATATACATTCATCAAACTACAGAGAGATTTGCACCAATTATGAGAGGAAATCATCTTAGATAATTTGATTGTATTCAAAGATGACCTATGAGTGCATTGGTAATGAAGAAAGAGCTAAACACAATCTACTGAAACCAAGAGGGATTGAAGGACAGAAGAAGACCCAAAATTACATGGCAGGAAATAGTGAAAAATTTGAAATCACATGATCCAACAAAGTATAGTGATAAATAGAAATAAATGGAGAGAAGAGATTCTTGCTGTCAGCAACACAATATGAATAAGACATTAATTGTTGCTTTTTTGAATGAAGCCTCCGCAAAGTGCTTGATCATAGTTAATACAGAGGCCACTGAAATGTCCGAGTTTATCAATTTTGGCTATGAAAATATGGTGCATATAATGTCGTAAGCAATGCAATAAATAGGAATGCATAATTTTTCTAGAGCAAACAGATACCTCCTTCTCCTTCAATATTGCCACGTAATTAGACGCAAGTGCCTTGATTTCTGCCTCGGATGCTTGTAGCCTTTGGATTTCGTCTCTCTGTAAATCAATCTGTGAAAAAAACATGTAAAACAATTTGTCGCTGAGAACCAAAAAAATTGAGACTCAACTTGAGCACTTATCAGAGTGTTTGCTACAATCAAATATTAGAATTCTCGCCATAAGCATAAAAGTGCATAAGCTACTGAACTGAGCCAAAATAGAAGCACGGCATTGATGGAAATCACACGAGCACACATGAGAATCCAATTCAACGTCGTTCAAAACGTATAACATGGAGACTTTCCGGATTCAGTGAAAATGTAAGAAATTAAGTTATATTCCAACTGCTGAGGATCTAAATTAGCCGTGTTCAGCTCCAATTCAACAATAGATAAAAGTTAACAAAAGGGGATCTCTGGAAACAAGACATATCAAAAACATCAAATCCAGCACAATACCTCCGATCTGGCCTCGTGATCGATTCCGTTGGGGATGGGGGATCCAGCATGGGAGAAGCGCCGAGAATATCGACGTTGGGAGCCGTACTGCGATCTCGACCCGGGAATGGCAACATCGACGACTTCGTCGGCGTCGTCGAGTACGTCGTTGGCGATCCGCGAGAGATTCTCTTTGTACGTAGCGATCGAGTTCTGCATCGCTTGAGGAAGACAAACCGCGACGGCGTCGGAATCCGAGAACGGCGTCGTCTTTTTGGGCGTAGGCTTAGGTCAGTGGTATGGATCTGAGACGCAGGTCGAGGAAGAAGGAAGAAAATTTCCGGACGTTTTCATAAATTTTGTACGTCGATTGCGATTCTGGGCTTGGGCCGAATAGATTCGGCCCTAAAACGTGGGCCGTGGTCAGTTTAATGGCGTTGAAAAAAAATCTGATTATTGATTGTAGGCTTGGGCCGTGGTCAGTTTTGGGTTAGAAACTTTCACCGTAAGCTCACGTGTAAATATATTTGAAAAAGTGTGATCCGATTAACATATCCTAGTTACCAAGGCGACAAGAAAAAATAAAGGATTAACTTTTACAGCCGCAACCATTTTGCTCAGTTTGGATACTACACATGTAATTGATTATTACCCTAACATTTGAAAGGATTTTAATTCTGTTTGGAAATTTTGGTTCAAATATTTTATAAATCGATGTATGTAATTCAACTTATGATTTTATAAATGATTAAATCAAATCAAATTGATGGCATATCATCACTTTATCATGATATTTGATGCCGGAATGATCTTATTTTTTTACCGTTCATATACTGAATCTTAGTGCAGTAATTCTGTGCAGGTTAGGTGCTGTCATGCAGTCCTTTTGGTGCTGTTCATGTTACTGCAATAATTTTCTATGTTTCTTTTTACTAGGCATCTACAATAAAAATGATCTTACATTCTACAAACCTGCAGAAACTCTTGTGCTTCTTGTAGATACATCCCTCCTTACCCATACAATTAACTACCATGTTACTTTTACGATTAAAGTAATATTTTAGTGGTAAAAAGATCTTTTACTAAAATTTATGATTTTAGATTCAAAATTTAGAATCATCTTAAAGTAACAATTTTTTTTTAAAAAAAAACACACCTATGTTGCTTTCTCTATGATTGTGTGTTATGGAGTAAACTTGTCAAATTAATGACAAAGTTACCTACCGAATTAAACATCTCTGTTGTCTTTTTTTTTTTTAAAGTTAACATATGTTGTCTTTTATTGTTGTGATTAGTAATAAAGAGTGCATTTGTATTTGTAGAATTAATTAAAAATAAATTGACGATAATTTATTTCTCGCGGTGGGTATGAGTGGGTATCGCTCCTAACCCAAAAGACACAATCCCAGATAACGACGCCCTTTCCCCATCCCTTGTGATCTTATGCAAGGCCGCGACGATCCTACATCACAGATGCGTCCGTCCCGGCATCCAACAACGCACAAACCCGTCGACGACGACTCCGACTCGTCACCCTCCCCATCCCACTTGTTGCCACCCCTTCCTCTTCCCGATGACCACCGCGTTCTCCCCGTGGAACAAATGGAATATTTCCCTTTTGTCGGAACGCGACGGCAAGAGAAGCGAAGGAGGGCGATCGCAAAGAGGGAAAGAGAGACAGAGGGGAGGGGAGGGGGGGTTGCAGGAGTGAAGGGTAGGCCACAGCATCCCATTGATGTCATTCTCATGTTCCCCCGCCCAACCTCAACCCCATGTGAAGTGCCTCCCACAGGCCACCGTCGTGTACCATGAAGGCGACGTGCGTTCTTCGTCGTCTCACGGCTACAGGTGCAGATGACTTCACCGTGCCTTGCCTTCCACCTTCCCCGCCTATTCGCAGCACCTGCCCGGTGTGTTACGGTGGCGCCCGGGATCTCGATGCGTCGCCCAACCCTAATTCTTCGAATTGTCGCCGCACGCGTATGGGCCGCGTTGATGGACTCCACTGCACAGAAGTTTTTTTTATCTTTTTATAAATTTTTATATATTATTATTATTATATAAATTTTTATATCTAATTTATTATATATATATTATCTGATATTTTTAATTTTAACTTCGATTTTATTATTACCACGTAAATTCTCGAACATAAATTTACACCCTTTTCTTTTATTTTTCTTTTAACATACAGGGTGGTGGTCCAGGAAAACAGCGATGCAACGAGAACTCCCACCAAGCCCAGATCGGATCGGCGCGGAGGGGACTTTTTTTGTGATCCCCACGGACTCCAACGTGTGGTGTTCGGATCACCGTGTTTTTACGGATAATAATGAAATAGTATTAAAAAACTTAATTGTGAGTCCAGATAAATAGATAGTCAAGATAAAATTCAAATCAGATTGAGTCTAAATAAATAGAAGGTAGGAGTAGTTAAGTCCAGAAAGCAAAAAGGAAAAGGAGAATTATATAGTAGCTTTAGCTTTAGGTAAATTAACTTAACAAGTAGAGACAAGATTAGTGGTATCAGAAGGCACTAGTAGTTCTGTCAATAACAGGAGCTTGTGACGTAGAGAAAAGAGATAGTAGATTAATAAGGCATGATATTTCAAGAGAAAGGAGATAGTAAATATCAAGATAATATCTCACAAAGAATCTAGCTAGAGTTAAAAAAATAAAATGTTTGTGAAAGATCCATGCCGACAACAAGAACGCAAAAACAACGCATCTTCGAATATGTACGTTGAAGTTAAATAAACGGTGTTCAAATCACCGTTTTGATTGGGTGGTCCTAGCAGTGAAATCATTGTTGAAGAGAAATAAAAATTTGAAAGTTAAGAAATCGTAAAAGAAAATATTTCAAAAGAAAGTTAATTAATATCAAAGTAGCTGATGTTCAATCTTTCGTTTGCTACTTGGTTTTGCCATGTTTTTGTTTTTTTGCGGTGTATTTGTTGTAATACGAATCCTGTGATTTTTGATAAAAAAAGGAGAGTATTTCTTTGATATTCTCCCTCTCTTTTCAAATTGTTTGTTTTCGAATTAAGATTCTGACAGGTGACGAAGAAGTTGATAATTTAATTGAGATTCTACTCTTACCAACATCAAGCTACGATTAGGATCAACACGGTTGATGGTGCTTCCACCGATAACTTTGAATTGCTAAATGTGGTGAAGAGAAATTAATTAGCTTCGTTCATCTTTACGTTGACTTCTTTTTTGGTTAATCTCCTGATTGTTGTTCTCCTTCTTTTTGGCTGTCTTATATTAGATTTTAAAGTTAATACCAAGGTTAACACATTTTTATTAATTTTAATGTATATTATGAATACCCCCAAAAAAAGCTGATGTCCAGCTTCTCCGTAACCGGAGCTTTGATAGAATAATTACCGATATTATTAATAATTCGATATTAATAAACGTAAAAATTATCATTATCATAAATAACAATCTATCATAACTTTCGATAAGGAAAAAATGATAGGCGCTTTAAAAAAAATCCAAAATTTAAAATCAGATGAAAGGACTGTCATTGTCGAAAGACGAAAAACGAATGCGACATGTATGGAGTTATCTTTACTTGCTTTGGACATGTGAGGACCCAGCTTTAGGCTTGTTTTTTTTTTTTAAAAAAAAAGCACAAAGATTGGCATAATTAAAGCTGCATGTCGGCAAAGAAAGACAGATCAGCCATTAAGATTTGGGTAATATTTGTGTATTTGAAATTAATAAAAAATTATAAAAATAATAATTAAAATTTTCATTATTTATTATTAATTTTAAATGCACAAACATTAAATAAAACGTACTTTCATGAAAATAATGGAGAGTTTGTGCTCATTGTAAATTTTAAAAAGAATTTATTGTTAAAATGTTAAAAATTAAAAATATTTTTAATTTTAAAAAAATTTAAAATAAATTTTCTTAACTTTTTATAAATAAATAATTTCATATCTAAATTTTTAATATTTTAACAATAAAATATTTTTTTTCATTAATTTTCAATGGCAGAGTCCCCCTAAATGTGATTGTTGTTTTCACCGTAAAAAGGAACACAACAATCAACATTTCTTTACATTAATTTTCAGTTCTTTGATAAGTGTGAAACAAATGTGAATGCTTAAGTTAACGATGACATCGTTAAACACACAACTTATACAGTGTGAAATAAATGTGAATCTTTAAGTTGATGATGACATCTTATGAGTTAGCTCAGATTACTAGTCATTGTGGTTCAATTATTTAATAAGCGTGAAATAAATGTGAATGTTTTATTTAAAAAAATAAATATGAATGTTGAAGTTATCATTGAAGTAGTGTTTTGATGGTTGTTATATTTTTTTAAGATTCGAAAGATCTTGGATTTAAATCTTTACTTATAAAAATACTATTTAAATTTCTGTGGATTTACAAGTATAATATTATTCAGATTTTTTTATAGGTTCACAATTATGACTATTTAATACAACTTAACACATTCATTAAAAAAATGTGAACGTTGAAATTGATGAAACAATGTAAAAAGTTAGAGTTAGCTCAAATTAGAATTTAAGGTTTAAGGTTAGGGTTGAAGTGATCGATCTGGAGTTAATTAAAAGTTATTTTCGAACAATTGACTTAAAACCGTTAATTTCAATAGTGAAATAAACAAAATGCCTTCAATTTTATTTATTATAATTAGTTTATTTATGTTGTAGATAAAGTTATAATAATACTATTATAAATAAAGTGATTATAAAATAAATGTAAAAACAATTACACCAATGAAATATATCATTGCAGCATATGTGTTATTTACTTATTTTTTACGGTACTGTTTTTTTATTTATTAATTTTTCAGTGAAACATATTTGGGTTGGGTTTTGGACGTTTTCGTGTTTACACGAATGAGTCTTATATAAATATCAATCATCTTTTTTAAAATATGTTTTAAGTGACTTTTTTGTTTCGGTTATAATTAATTAAGACAACTTCGAGTTAGAGTTCTCCCGTAACTATACTTTAAAATAGCAAATTTTACAAGAAAAAACTGTAGTTCAGAAATGATATTTGTTTATTAAAGTAATACTTTCTAATCATGAAGTTTCAAATTTACCCATTTAGAATTATTTTTTTAGAATATAACGTAATTAATATAACCATAACTAATCATATTTTTACTTTACAAATTTTTTAACATATCATCTTCTAATATTTTTACTTTTACATTACACAACAAATTTCATCCTTACATACATATATCACATTTCAATGTGGGACATTACATTTCAAGTTTTATAAAACATATTACTAATCATGTTAAAACGGTCTTAAAAATATTTTTATTTCCTAGTTTTTCATTTTTTGTATTTTTTTATTTTTAAAATTTTTATTTATTATATTTTCGATGTAGATAAACGAACATTTGAAAGATACACGATCGAAAAGAAAAAAAATTGAGTCTACAGAGCGGCCTGACGTTGATGCCTGAAACCAAGGAAAGCGTGGGCGAAGCAAGCAATCTCACTTGCCTCTCATCCTTAAATAAAAAAGGCAATTAAAAAATGAAAAATTCCGTCGTATTCATCCAAAAAGAAATTTAACTAACTTACATTTCAGCTAAAATTATCTGTGTTTACGCGTGAATCTTACGGTTTATCCACACCATCGATATCGACACTCGTAAAAATATATAATATCCATAAGGATCGGATAGGTTCTCAACCTCAGTTGACTGGGTGAATACAATAATTACAAACTTTCTCGTAAAATAATAGATACTATATATAATAATTACAATAAAATTTCTCACACCAACACAATTTCGATCTGTACCTACACGGTAAGTAACCATCAATCTCCTTCCGAATTAAATCATCGTTACATATATATCAACCATCAGGTTGGAAGAAGAGATGTGGGACTTGAATAAACAGGGGTGGGTAGATGACACAGAGCCAATTAATATAATGTACGTACGATGAGATGAGATCTAAAATATATTATTGAAACAGCTACATTATTCTACATTTCTACTGCTGCGCGTGACATTAATTCATATCATCATCGATCACATAACCTGCTCTAGCTTCTTCCTCCAGTAAACACCACTGCTCATCTCAATTCTCCCTGCAAAACCAAACAGAAGAGACCGGAAGCTTCCTCAATTCATCGCTAAAACGTAAGCACCCAAAGGTCGAAACGCGTGAGACGACGACGACGAAGGACAGTTGACAGTTGCGGCGCCGATCGATCGACTTCGATATTGCCCAATTACTCACTCAATTGGTGCCGATCGACTTCTTGCAGTGGAGGACGGCCTCGTGGATGGACCTCTCCAGGTCTTCGCCAACCACCGCCGCCACAGTGGCCCGGCTCGGCCGTCGGTACTGGTCGAACCCCACCTTGCTCCTCTTCTTTCTCCTCCCCTCCGCCGCCGCCGCCCCCCTGGCCCTCATCTGCTTCACCTTCTTCAGCAGCGGCATCAGGAAGCACAGGTACCTCCTCAGCACATTCTTCGACGTGGAGCTGACGGAGCATGACGCCTTGGTGGACGACACCGACCCCGACTCGGACGTTGCGCTGGGAGGCACGTGCCTCTTGCTCAACGACAGCAGCACGCTGCTGGAATCCACCGAGGTGGATCTGCTCAGGGCGGAGTCCGGGCAGAGGAACGGCTCGCTGTCGGTGGCGGCGGGGGGTTGGAGGGGCAACACGACTCCCCCAGAGAAGATCTCGTCGGCGTGGGCCAGGGTAGGGTCAGGGCGGGCGATATCGAAATCGAAGTCGTCCAGTGAGTCGGCGCCGCTCGTCCACCGCAGAGACATCATCCTAGGATCGATGTCGATGAAGGAAGCGGCGGTGGAGTTCCCATCGGTGTTGTTCACCAGCCATCTATAGGATAAGGAGAAGGTCTCGAGCTGGAGGGCGTCCATGGCCGCGGCGGTGGTACAAGCATGCAAAGGGTCGAAAAGTGATTGTTCTAATGCCCGTGATGTTTAGCCACACGGTCCATTTAAATGTGCCAGAGGAAGAGGCTGGTGGGACCATAACAATAATATATTTAAAACATCACAATCGTTGTTTCCTTTCGAGGATTTCAATAATTTTTTCAGAAAAGTAAAGTTGTTGCTACGTAAAAATGATCGCAAGCTGACAATTTTTTTAATATAATTTTAATTTTATATAAATTTATATATATATATTATTATCATATAAATTGTTATTATATTTATTATTATACATTTCTAATTATATTTATTTTAAAACTTTTAATTTTAATTATATTTAACTTTTAAAATTAAGTAAAATTTCTCTTACCATTTAAACTTAACCGTAACAGTAGTGTCATTGGCAAGTATGACACCACCCCACCGTTGTTCACGACAACACAACGTCGCCGCAACCACCACCAGTAGAATAATAATATAATATAATTTAACATAATATACACACCGATGCTATAAAAAAATGTGCTTGCTTTAATCAGGGAAAGGTTTTCGTGCGGGAATGGTGGAACTCGTTTGCGTAGCATATGTTTGACATTTTGAAAGGTCTAAACTAATACAACGATCGAGTAGCGAAATTTTAATCGTAAAGTTTACATCGAAAGAATATCTTATATTTTAATTTCATTTTAAAAAACTACCGATGAAATCATAAAACGCATGAGATGCGCGCGTATCCGTCTTTTTAGAAAAAAAAAATCTGTAACGCACAAAGAAAATCATAAGTAAAGTGGTGGAGTGCATGTACACGAACGGATCTTAAAATACACGACTTAATGCAAAGATCAATCTCTTTACATCGATTGATTTTGACTTTGACTTAATGTATATTTGAGAGGAGGTTATTTTTACTGTGAAAATAAACTGAAAAGTTTAGTCGAGATTATACTTAAGTCATTCATCATCAATGTTTACGATAATTGTAATTCTCCGGTATTTACCATCCAAACAAATACTCACAGAGAATAGCAGTAGATACGGTGATAGATTTTTTATTTTACCTTAAATTAATGAAAGATATCTAGGGTTTAAACAAGGTCACGCTGTTTTCTTGACAAATGTGTTGAAATTGTATTAAATAGATGTGGTTGTAAATATACAAAAGACTTGAATAATTTTTTTAAAGTAAAAATCCAAATCTAAAACGTCGATGTATTAAGAAGGTCTCGTAACGAAAGAACAAACGCTGTTTTCCGACCAAAGAATCGAAAACGAGAGAAAGAACTTGTCTACCGCTTGTCGTCGAGAAGCATCAGCGAAGACATAATTTTTTTTTTTAAAAAAAACAGAGAGAGAGAGGGAGAGACAGAAACAGAGACAGGAGATTCGGAGGAAGCAAAGGAAAAAGGAGGAAACTTGAAAATGGAGACTGCAAAGCAGGATTTCCGAGGAAAAGCAAGGCAATCATGTCTTGTGGCGTCCTCAAAATTCTCTTCGCTCCTTGAAAAGTGGGCGCTCGTTTCCTTGTGCCTCGCAAGTCCGGTCCAGGAGACATGTGAAGGCCAAAATCACCATGAGAATCACCACCAACAACAACACAACAATTGTTTGTCATTGTTTTCTCGATCAATGCATCGTTAGACGGCCCTTTGCTCTATCCGGAGAATATTTATTTCCATTGTAAATAGTAAATCTTAATTTTTAAATTATAAAATTTATACTATATAAAAAGAATATTTTAACCAATAATATAATAAAAATATATATTTTTACTATAAGTATTAAAAAGAAAAATAAAAAAAAAATTTTACCTAAAAATTATATATAACTTCTAGATTTATTTAATTTATTAACTTTGTCTTCCAAAACTTTTGACAGTTGAACGCCGAGAGAACGAGCGAGAGAGTCTCTCTCGTTATCACATCACACATATTTTGCGCCGTATTATATGCTTGATGTGATTTCTTTGAAGAAACATTTGCCGTGAACCACCTTGATCGATTTATTAATTAATTAATCTAAGAGAGAATTCAGAATTAGGTTTTTTTATAAAAGTTTATATAAATTAAGTGGGACAAAAATTCATATTTTTAAAAGTTGATATAATTTTTAAAATAAATTTTCTTCTGATAATTATAGTAAAAAAATTATTTTTATTTATTAAAAAATATATTTTATATAATAATTTTTTTATAAATTTTATTTTCAAACAAAATCTTAAATCTTAAGTCTTAAATAATAAAACACAAACCATAAACCTTAACACTTATGGGATGAACGATTCGTTGATGTGATGTCAGAACCCACCGAATTAGTTTTTACCGACTTAATTAAGCTTGTGCTTTGTACGGTTGGCTGAAGTATAAGACACGACTAGTGAACAGCAGATTACGCTGTGCAATCAATCTTTAATTGCTCGTACTTGAGAAATCATTGTTTGGTTTGAAAACATGCGTTTATCTTGTAATTGGTTTGGCAAACCTCCCATTCAGCCTCCTGCAGATTAATTACTCTTGGTTCGCAAGAAAGGTGATCCTATTTCCATCGTCCCAGTGTACGGAAGGATGTGATGATGACCAAGTTATCGTGACGAAAAAGGAAATGATCTCTTAAAGTCAGAATTAATTTTGAAATAAGTTTACGTAATAATTAAAATAATAAAAATTTATATAATAATAATGAATTTAGAAGTATTTTTAAAAGTTAACTGATGCATCGTTTATTAATTCTGTTCTTATATTTTAGAAGTAAAAAAAAGTAATTTGTAAGTGAATAATTTTAAAATAAAAGAAAAAAAATTAAAAAATATATATGTTATTATAAAATTAATAGTATTTTTAAAAATTAAGAATAAAAAAAGTAAATGATGTCAGAATAAGCTGGGTTGAGTGCAGCTCGCACATTTTCCACCACCAACTCAAATGTCGAGGTGAGAAAAAAATTGCAGAGGCCTTCGTGAGGTGAAAATTGATTGAGTAGGACATGTATTTTATTTTTGAATTTTATTTTTATCATCAACAAAAATTATTTATTTAACAATAAATATTATATATTAATACAATTAAAAAAATTACCATACAACAAAATTTTCTTAATATAATGATAAAAAATGCATAAGTAGAAATCACTTATGTGAATTATCAAATTAGTGAATAATATTTATTTCTTGATATTTTTTCCTAATTTTTCAAAACAACCAAAAATACAGATACTTATAAAATCAATAAAAGTCACGTTCAGCTACTATAGGACAATCTAAAAAAATTCAAGAAAACACCCAAAATAAGTTTAGAAAGGCAAAGGTATTTTTGGAAATTCAAGTTCAACTGTTACAGTAAAATATTATTATAATTATTATTTATATATTTTATTTGATAAAAATATTATACATCATCAAACAATAAAAATCTCAAAAAACTATATTACCAGATACGTCTTTTTTTACCTTTTAAATTTTTTTATTGTTAAAATTTAATCTTTATTGAAATAGAATAAATATATTTAATTTATAGAGTGACAACATAGAAGCTATTGATTTCTGCATTATTTGTGTAATTTATTATCTGAAGTATTTCAGAAATAATTCTTCAAAAAAATGTGATGCTACCAGATGTCAAAAGATCAATACATTTACGTACCCACCGCATTTTAATGAAATCTTTTTACTTGTCTCCTTTGTGAAATAACTAATCAATGTCACCTATGTCTTGCATGATGTCGTGTATGGTTCAAGTAATTTAAATTGTGATTTATATGGATAGCGATTACTGTACATTTTTGTCAATTTTTATGACATATAAAACATTCATACCTATGTTAACAGTTAGGTAATTATCGACTTAAATAGTTTTAAAAAACAATACATAACTTAAAGATGTAATAATTTAAAAGGTATGAATATTACAAAGAATTATAAAATTAAGAAGTAAGAATACTCTTGTACGCATGTTAATTAACGACTTTTATAAGGATAACGTTGAACTTACATATTAAAAAGTTAAGAAACATGTCTAAAGAATAAAATTGAAAATTGTCATTATTTATTTCTCTTTCAAGTAAACAATACTTTTAATTATTTTTACTAAAACTATTCTTTCAAAAATCCACTACGCTACTCCTCTTAAAGTAAAAGTTGAAGTAATTTTTGTAAATATAGTTAAAATTATATAGTAATCTGAATGATAAAAATTTATACGTTGAAATATATGTAATGATAATAACGTTAAAAGTGATTTTAAAAGTTAGAAAAAATTGAAAACATACCAAGCCAAAGGCATTTTATTGATAATTATGTTTTCTTCTATTCCTTTTTATCTTTTGATTGATTATAAAAGATTACGAAATATTCTCTAAATATTTTTT
>JAMKPZ010005468.1:0-23447 GCA_024699675.1 Amphibolis antarctica | reverse complement strand
TTTTCTATGATTAAATTAAGAGTATTTGTCCAAAAGTAGTGTAATTTAGTTCAGTACATTATAATTTTTGAAATTAAAAGTATTTTATTTTAACTATTGAAAATGCTTGTGAGATCAATTTGTATTTGTTGATGTACTTTATTTACACTTAAATATTTTTAACATTATAAGATTATAAAATTAAAACTTTACGAATATTTTTATTTATTTATTTTTTAAATTTTAATAAAAAAAATTCTTAAAATATTGTTATTAAAATTTATCAAAAAAACTAGTCTTTAAAGGTAAATTTGGAATTTTCAAAAAATTATAAATGCACTCTTAGAAGAACAAAAACAAGTTCTCTCCTTCCCTCTTTTCGAAGCTAGGGTTTTCCATTTGAGGTCAAACGTCCTAACACTCATTTGTGGGTTTGTAGGGTTTTTGCAATGGTCGGATCTTTGCAACTGTGCAAAAGACCACCTCATCACACAGACGAATTGTCCTTCTTTTGCTTCTGTTTTTATTTAAAATAAGTATCGATAAAGAAGGAAGAGGACAACTCCATTGGTGCCCACCTTTTTCCTTTACCAAACTTATTTTTCAGAAGAAAAGATGAAGGAGAGGACGACTCCATCGGTGCCCTCCCTTCTTCATTTATTTCTTTTTGATATAATAAGTGTGTCCTTTCTCCTTCAATAGGAACCATGGCAAAGGAGGAAATAGACAACTCCATTGGTGCCCCATTCGTCCTCCCTTACCAGGCCTTGTTTAAAGAAAAAGAAAGAGGGGGAAGAAGAAGATGAAGGATGGAAGCTGGGGTATCTTCTAGTCATGGGGTGCCACAGTGTCGTCTTCTCCTTATAGTCTCTGGTGGTTGATTGGCAAGTGCTCTGGGGAGTCAGAAGGATAGGCAAATGGTGGATTTTATAGTTTCAGCTATCATTGTTTAAAAACTATGAACTAAGAGTTGCATCCAGTGAACATTGCAGCAAGTACACAAAATTTGCAGCAAAAAATTCACTAATTAATATGACAGCCACAAAATTGCTTCGCAACTCAGTCCAAACATGCAGAAATCTGCAGCCATGGCTTAAGCAATTTTCTGCAACAACTATTGAACAATAATCTGTAGCAACTATGAAGTAAAAAAATGAGCAATAAAATCTGTGAAACAAGTAGAAATCTATATAAAATCTGTGAGACTTTGGAACAAACTTTGCACTATTCCACAATTGCACTCCACCCACACGTAATGCCACAACCAATCTATAGTATTAACTTGCATATAAATGAAATCAAAATTGGAGGAACTAACGTCCTATGTTCTTTTATTTTTGGGGGCACTTTCTATATCTATTTTTGATTTTCCATTTCATCTGAACATTTCATTTTCATTTCAGCATTTTTGATAGACACTAACAAGCTCTTAGCGTCCTTGTGCATCACTGATAGTTAGTTCATTGATAGAGAACACTTTGTGATGTTCCTTCATTTAAGGTTGAATCTAATTGCCTCCTAATAACAAAAGCAGGTTTCCTAGGTTTTGGCAAAGTAGCATTCACATTGGAAAGAAATGAGACGACGGATGACATTGTTGGTCGATCCACTGCATTTTCCTTAACACATAGTAGTCCTAGTTGTATGCATCTTAAAGCCATCATTGTTGTGGATGTTGAAAGTTCAATGGATTGATCTATAAGCTCCAACACCTTCCCTTCCTTCCACATTTGCCAAACCTGCAACATATCAAATTAATCAACATTGACTTGATCGATATGCTTGGCAAATTCATAGTTGAAAAGATAGAGAATGTCAAAAAGGACAAATTTACATATCCAAGAAGTGATAGTGACTCTGTATAAGTAGAAAAGCCAGTGCTCCTTTTTCTTGTGATGATCTCCAATATTATAACTCCAAAGTTGAAGACATCGGACTTCTCAAAGAAGTGCCCATCCATCGCATACTCAAGTGCCATGTAGCCACTATGATGTAGAGATTAACAGGTATGGTGAGTAATTAAACATCACCTTCTTTGGTATGCTTGTGTGTAAGGAGAGTTTGATGAAACACTTACTATGTCCCAACTACTCTTTTAGTTGTAGCATCTATTTGATTTGCTCCAAATATCCTTGCCAACCCAAAATCTGAAATTTTGGGACTCATTGCATGGTCTAATAGTATGTTGCTAGTGTTCAAATCTCTATGAATAATGTGTAATCTTGAATACTTATGAATGTAAAGAAGTCCTTGTGAAATCCCTTCTATGATGAAATAATGTTGCTTCCAATTCAAACTAGGTGACAAAATTGGGTCTTTCGAAGATGATATGACAAATAATGAAGATGCAATGTTAGCAAGCACAAATTTTCTCAAAAAAATTAAAGGGTGCAATTTTATATGGATGAGAGGAGAAGTAAGCCTACCAAAGATGAATTTTTCCAAGCTTTTGTTTGGTAAGTACTCATAGATTAATATCCTTTCATCAGAAGATGTACACCAACCAAGAAGTCGCATAAGATTAGTGTGTTGAAGCAAGTTTACCAATGAGTTTGATCTCATTTTTAAACTCTTGAAAGCCTTGGCCAGATCGCTTAGATAGTCTTTTCACTATGATTTCTTGACCACTCAACAACTTTCCCTAGGTTATTAGGTAATAAATAAGACACTTGCATTGTGTTATATTCGATTCAAAGTGAAAGAGTAGAAATGCAAACAAGAGTATAAAGAGACAAGATATCAATGACAAATACCTTGTAAACAAGGCCAAATCCTCCCTCACCAAGTTTGTTCTCTAAAGAGAAATCATTTGTTGCAATTGAAATAGAAGAAAATTCTAGTAATTGTGGCACCACCATCTCATTTTGACTTGTAATAGTATTAGAACCAATAGTCTTCTTAAAACGAAGAGTTAAACTTTTGTCTATTCTCCAAGCCTTCAATTTACCTGGTTAATTAAGATAAGTGGAACATAAGAGATTAAAGATTCTAGTTGACAAATGACATGAAAAGAATCAACTAGATGAATTTTTGATTACTACCTTTTGCTTTGAGTGACTTCCATTGAAAGTAGGAAGCTAAGACTAAGACCACCAATACAGACAAAATGGGAAGTACTATGGCAAGAGTACATTTCTTTTTGTCTGAAGAGCTTTGAGTGACATTAGCTGCATACAATTTAATTAGAAACATTTTGTTAAAAAAATCTAAATAATTCCAATTCATCAAGGAGGTCGATCTACTACATTTATTTTTTAATATTAGTGCTTGACTATACATATTGGATAGTAGTACCCAAAAAGCAACAATAACCATGTTAGAGATGTATGTCAGTTAATTAATTTGATGATGACAAAGTAGTAATTGTGAAGTCATTGTTACAACAAAATTATTTATCCAATATAGTTAAAGAAAACATATTTCAATGATTATGTTACTATTGTATCATTGTAAAAATTAGTATGACAAAACTATGTGGATAACCTTTGTAGGTAGTTCCTACTATATAGCAAACAACACCTTCACCTGACTATAATGCAACACAGGCCTTCCATCTAGAGATGTAAAACTACTTCCTAAAAGAAATTTTTACATTTTTTATTAAAATAATTAAAATTCGTACAAGTATATCTTTTTGTTAATTTATGGAAACATTGAACTTTTCTTATGATATATTAGTGTTTGTTGTTGGTACTTCAATCTGAATTAATCATGCTTTTATGATACACCACATATATTATATTTAAAATAGAGACAAACACTAACATGGAGATTTACATGTAGGAAAAGCCACAATCATCATTAAAATAGAGAGAGAGCATACTTGAGTGGGCAAGTTGAACATAGAGATTTCCTCCTATCCATGGATTGTGTGATAGATCATTAAGCTTCTTCCCGTACCAAAGGAAACACCTCAAGTCGTTGATAAGTCGACTGGTAAAGTTAGCATAAGCATAAGCTAGGCAGTGGCAAGGACTGCTACATTTTACCTTGCACTGCGATGCAGTCAGGTTTGCATGTAATGAGAAGTTGTCAGGGAAGGTCATCTTTGGGAATCTTTGAAAGCCACCACTGCTACGACCACCATCAACTAAGCCCAATCTCCCTAATGCAGCCACTTGTGAAGTTGCCTACATACCACTCATTGAGGTTCCTAGGCTTGAATCCCTGCAAGCACTTGCAAAGTGGGACGATAGTGCTATTGCATGTGCCGAAGGGTCCACATGGGTTGTATAGGTTACACGGAGATTGGGGTAGTTGTGTGATTGCTGTCCACTTCTTCGTCTCCATCGTGAAAATGTAGGTTGTGAACCCATTCTTGGCATCTAGGGACATCCTGTATGTTGAGAGCTCCTCTGTTGTGATATACGAGTAATAGATCTCATGATTGTTCTTCATGATGCTATGCACGATGACTGAGCTGGAGTTCTCTTTTTTAATGGTGAACGTCGACTAGTTGTTCCAAAGCCCCCCTCTCCAAAGGACTCGGGTTCCATTCCATAGGACCGATTGAAGTGCAACAACGTGCCAGCTGACACCCATAGATACCTTGTTGGGACATGGGTCTTGTGGTATTTTCCATGCAACAATGCAACAGCCGACACTAGTTCTCAAGTTGAAGCGTAGGTTAGGTTCATGCTTGGAAGGAGCGTGTCCGTGGGATAATCGAAGCTTTGGCAGATGATATTATCACCTCCTCTAGTGAGAACGAGGTTACCTGAGTCTTGCAACATTGCAGTTGTGTTCCCCTTTGTTGATGAGCTGGTAACGTTGGAGGACCACATCTCTCGTCCATCGCTAGCCAACACGTCACATCTTCCTCCAAGCAATACGTCTTTTTTCGCTCTCCATTACTTCCACTCATTGAGCGGACTTTGCGTTCTATTATTACAAGAAATTTTATTGTTTTTATTTTTAATAAATATAACTTTTTATAAATCTTTTAAATTTCTTATAATGTGTGTTGTTAAAAAATACATAATAGGATTTGTAACTGTAAACATCCTAATATTTTGGCTCACCACATTTGAGGTCCATGGCAGCTAATTGGACCACTAAAATTTAGTTATCGTCAAACAACATCAAATCAGGCCTTTTTGTGCCACTATCACAGCAAGACCCACAGAGTGAGAAGAAGGCTCATTTTCTACTTCAAAAGGGATAACCTTGATAAAGTCCATTTTCATTGTCTAAGGTGAGAAGAGCACCATTGAGGACCTTAAAAGTCTATTTTCCTCCAAAGGCCCATAATGTTTGTTTACTATTTTCTCTATTTGGGTCCATAATGTTTATTTACTATTTTCTCTATTTGGGCCTTTGGTTCATTAACAATCCAGTCAAGTCTAGTGAGCTAACCCCATTAGTTAAGGACACGTGGAAAATGACTACTTCGACATTCAAACATTGGTTGCCACGTCATCTCAACTAGCGGTGTGGCAAACATTAGGCACACACATGGTGTAAGTAACCAATTCCTCTAAAATCCCAAAAAATCACATTATTGATTAATTACTTGAATTATATATTTAATCATGTAATTAATAAGGAGATCACTCAATTTAAATTACTTAATTTTTTCAATAATCTTTGATTAAATGAAGTTGAACTCAATTTACAAGTTAAACTAAGTCCAATGGGTTAGTGAGATGAAATTGACTAACCAAATTGGCTTTGGACATGAACACAGATTGCACCTTGGTCCAACGAACCAAACGCAGTCGACTACACTAGCCATGCACCTCGGCTTGCCCAACTAGTCAAACATAGGGTCACCTACATGCATCTAGGCTTGGTCCACCGACCTACATTGAACCACAACTTGCCCACATGTGTCTAGGCTCAATCCACTCACTTGTATCAAACTTGTTGGCTTGCTTGAATGGATCACATCCAAGCCAACCTATGCACACAACTAGTGCACGCATAATCTTCCTCGTGTTCAATGACGGATGTTGCCACTTGTTGATCATCCACTCCATATTCTCTAGTATCCTTCACCATCGCAATATGTGGAAACCACTGCACATCCAAATCGTGACCATCCAAGTTAAAACCCACAAACGGAAGCTCTGTGTAAGTCATTGTTCCTCCTTGTTCTTTGCATTCATTCCTCTCTCGTGTAACCATCCATCGAATCTTAGTACCTAACGGTGAAAATGGCCTGCATAGAACTTGTATCTTTCTCGTCCTTCAATACATTCCATTTTCGAGAAAAGCTCGTTGTTGCTTGCCTGCATGTTTGCCACTACTTCGTTGACATCGCCAACAATAAGCATCTCTCAACAACCCTTGTGACGAGCCAACGATCCTTCAAAAATCACTCACTCACGCTTGCATGAGTTTTTAGGAAATGAACTAATGGAAGCCTTTTACAACCAAAGCCAAAGGTGAAGCAAGAAACAAGTATTTGTGTATTGCTTCAAAGAGTTTTGGGTGATTTACAAAAGTGGTTTACAAGTCTTTGAATAGAAGATGGGTACAACAGTTGAGTACCCAAAAGGTCATAAATAATAAAATACATTAAATACAAAATTGATACAGAGACATTAACTAGTCTTAATACCCCCCACCCCCTGCCCCCACAAGCCTAGGTGGAATTGGTTGAAACTGTAGCTTGGACTATAAAGAATGAAACCGCTCGTAAGTGAGATTTTTGATGAAGAAGTCAGCAAGCTGCTACTCGATTGGGATATGGTGAGCGGAGATTGCATGTTGAAGGAGGTCAAGAATGAAGTGAAAGTCAATGTCGATGTGGCATATGTTTGTGGTTGAAGTACTAGATTATGAGTAAGGGCAAGTGCTGATTTGCTATTGGAGAGTACTAGCAGAGGTCGAGCTAAGACAACACTGAGTTTTTGTAGCAGGAAGCAAAGCCATCGGAGGTCCGCGATGATTGAAGCGAGGGAGTGGTATTCAAATTCTGCATTGGAACACGAAACGGTGGCCTATTTCTTGGCTGTCCAAGAGACCAAGTTGTCAAAAAAGAGAGGCTAAACCAGTGATAGAGCGGTGAGTATCTAGATCTTTGGCCCAATCGACATCTGTGAACCCAATAATCTGAGGAATAGTGGAAGCATGTATCTTGAGACCATGATGGACGGTGCCACGAACGTAGCGGAGGATGCATTTCATGGCTTGGAGGTGGCTAGTGCGAGGTTGAGAGAGGAACTACATGAAAATATTCATAGCCAAGGAGAGGTTTGATCGTGTGATGGTTAAGTACGGTAGTTTGTTGACCATGCTGCGATAAGTAGTAGGGTTGTCGTCGTCAGAAGGAAGGTAGCAAGGTGGTGGTGGGGTTGTGATGATCTCTTGCAACTGATGGAGTTTAAGGAGGAGAAGCTAACTTCTCCAATATGGATAGGAGTCACGATCCATCAATGTTTTAAACTGAGTGTTAATGTTGAAGTGGGTGGGGACAAAAGGTGGGAGACAAGGGATGGAATTGATGGTGGGGGATGCAGTGGGAGGAACCATGAAGGGGGAAGAGGATCTTGAAGCTTTGATACCATTTTAAGAAATGGATTGACGGAAGTCTTTTAAAAGGTGAAGTAAAAAACAAGCATTAGTGTATTGCTTTAAAGAGTTTTGGGTGATTTACAAAAATAGTTTACACGTGTTTAAATAGAAGATGAGTACAATGGTTGAATACCTAAAGGTCATAAACAATAAAATACATTAAATATAGAATTGATACAGAGACATTAATTAGTCTTAATACGAGCTTCCTCTTCTCTATTGAGATTTTTTCGTGAAATGTTAGAATAGATCCCCCAAAAAAAAAATCTGCAAGGTAACATTAGTGGCAGCTCTTGTTTTTTTTAAAAGAAATTCCTATCATAATCTTATTCAGGTGGGTAAGTGCTTGCATACCATAAAGTTAGGAAAAAACTTACAAGGTGGGAGGACTAGACTAAGACTCCATTGAAAAAGAGTAAAAACACAACAAAATAAAACTCCAAAATACACAAACCAAAGTAGATGACACTAAAACAAGGCACACAAAGAAACCCAAGAATAGCAAGAGAAGACCAACACAACAAGCCAGATGACCCCATCAATGGTCCTGAAAGCTCAGAATACTTCAACAATCAAATAAAATACACTTCCAAATGTCAAGAGGGCAAGTTGTATTCATCCAAACTTGCTGGTCTACCCCAACACCTTTACATGCCACCAAATTCGCAGCCTGGTTACCTTCACGCGAAGTCCAATTGATTAAATGAAACCGCCCAACAGTGCAAAGGAGTTCCTGTCATTTTCCAATTGTAGCAACATGTAGGCAAATCCCACACTCAACAACGTCTACCCAAAGCCTTGGCATCTAATTCCACCTCCACCTTCCAACACTCAATCCTTACAAATGTACAAAATTGCATACCTACAAGAAGAGCCAACAATTCCATGTGACTAGGGTTCACTGCCTCCAATGATGAAGCCGCAACCCAAACTAGACCACCCTTGGGATCATGAAGGATCCATTTGCCAGTGGCCTCCTTCCTCATGACAAAGGTGCCATCCACATTCATGTGGCATTTTGGTACTAGAACATTTGAGTTGTGTAAACTTTGTGCATGTGACATTTTGGGTTGTGATGCTGTGATGAGAATATTAAGTATTGTAATGTTAGCATAGAAGTTCTATATCAATCACCCTTCTCCATGGCAGAATTGAACAAAAATTTTGGACATTTTGCATTCTTGATACCATTGGGTTGTGACAGCACTCTTACTATTAAATCTGCTTGAGATTTTATTAAAGAAACTCATAATCATTTTAGATTTATGTGAAAGGCCTATATCCCAATAAAAATTTCTTTCTTTTTATGAAAAACTATTTACCATGCCATTCCTGCGAATGATGCTTGTCAAACTAGAGGCATGTGTATAGCCTCCATTTGTGTTTGCTATCAATACCAATGTCAAGCATCGTTCACTTCTCCTTATTTTTAGTTTTCAAAAATACTTTTATTATCATGATAATATTCACATTCTTCAATTCACTCATTTCATTATTAAAATCACTCTTCTCCTTCATCTCATCTCAAAATTGTTCACTTGAAAATCATTTTTTCTCACTTCTAGAGTGAGAGAGTGGGAGTGGTGAATGATCCCTAAAAATCTTGACCATCTTTTATATGAGAGAGATCTTGCTCAAGAAGCTTTTGGCATTGGGTTTCTGATCTTCTTGATATTTCTCTTTCTTCTATCTTTGATTGGAGGAATTGGGTTTGGAGAATGCTTTCACACAATCACAAAAAGTAACCGAGAAGACATTACATTTTCTTAACTGCTATTCTAGTTTGGGAATTATGGAAGCATTGTTGCAACATCATTTTTGATAATATCAACTGGTCTTTTATAAATGTAAGAAGATATATGGTCAATAATTAAATGGACTTCAGTAGATTATATTCTATTCTTGGGAAATTTTAAACATCTTACTTTGGCGAGTTAACATTTTGGAGGCTAGAGGAACTACTTGTCCTTTGATGGTTTCTCTAAAAGCAATGTTTTTCTTTGGGTGGCTCCTTTATCATTGAGGAGCCTCCAACAAGTTGTTGCATTTATACTCATCCTTTACACTTGGTTGTTGGATATTGCTTTGGTTGCTACTGGATTGTTTTTTCTTGTGGTTCTTGGGAAAGTTTTGGATGGCAAGCTACTCAATTTATGGTAGTTGAACATTAGGATCCTCGTTTATTAAATGGCTAGTGAGATTTTGCTAGAATGTTGTTGGCAAGCCAAGAAGATACTGTTGGATATCACAATGCTAATGTCTAATTGAGAAATATGCCACCAATATTTATACTTCGTTTGGAAATACTCTTAAATGTAAAAATTATTTCTAACATCACAATGATGTGGGTAGATTCTCGAGGTAACTTTTCATATTAACTTTATTATGATATCTAATCACATCAACATTGAAAAATACACTTTCAACATTAACATCACTTATGTAATTATTAAAAAACATCAATTCACGTGACCCATCTTTTTGAGCAACGCAAGAGTCGAAAATGCAGAGATCACGTTTGAAAAAGGAATTGAAAAAATCACTTTCTCTCGAAATTAAAAAAATTATTCCTAAACGCACCTTTAGATGCTAATGTCGACGAAGGCTTGGAAATTGAATGTTGATCCTTGTTTTACTTCCTTGTGTTGCTTTTGGATGGCTACCAAGGAGATTCTAATGCATATTATGTTGCTAATGGCTAACATTTTTGGGATGATTATCGATACTAATATGAAATATCCCACTATTTTTCAAATGCAGATGTTGATGTTGACGATAGTCTGGAATTTGAATGTTAAGTGTTGCTTCTGGATGGTTGCTAAGGAGATGCTACTGATTTTTGCAATGTCAATGCCTAACATTTTTGTGACTGATGAAAAACCACACTAATATTCAAATGATGATGCTAATGAAGGCTTGGAAATGGAACGTTGATCCATGTTTTAGCATTTTCTATTATTTTTTCTTTTTTAATTGTATTTCAATTAAACGTCTTTGGCATATTAGGCTAAACTATTATTGTAATTTTCTCAAATTTTGTGGACAATCCTAATCTAATGAACGATAACATAGGGTGAATTAACCAAAAAAAAAATCTACATATTTGGTTTTGAGACTCTGGCCCTTAATGAAGTAGATCCATATATGTAAATTTCTTCATCAAGATCTCCATGAATGAATGCATTAGCAATATCCATCTGTTGGAGATGTTAACCTAACTTAGCTGCTAATTAAGGTGAGTGAACAATAGTCATCTTGGTGACAGGGGAAAAGGTTTTTGATAATCTATATATTTTTCTTAGTTATAACCCTTGGGAATCAATTTGGCTTTAACCCTTTCTATATATACTATCATCCTCTCATCTTTTAATGTTATATGCCAATTTGCATCTAATAGGTTGCTTATGGGAAAAGTTTATAACCTCATTTTCCAAGAGGAAGAACAAAAGAAGTTGAAAAATTGGGATAAAGACGGGAGGTCATATGGCTTTTGTTGAAAACAGAAATAAAGGAAAAGAGCAACAATATGAGGACAATTTTACAAAGCAATGTAACCTTTTTGTCCAGATTTGACTTGCAACCAAGAAAGGGACCTAAAACTAAGAAGGGAGTTTGTATGCTCCAATCTATCTCCTTGAGAGGAGGATATACTTACACATCAGCATCCATGGTTTTGCTATGATCTGTTGCTTTCATTCTACTCTGGTGGACACCCAACTGTTTATGTAGGTCGATGGAACAACAGCAACCAAGAAGGGAGTTCGTCTACTCTAATCTACCTTATTGAGAGGAGGATGTACTGCTTACACATCAGCAATCATGGTTTTGCCATGATTTGTTGTTTTTGTTCTACTGTCTGGTGGACATCCAATTGTTTATGTAGGTCGATGGAACAACAGCTTGACGTCCAACGACCATAACTTCATCTCAAAAGAGCAGCTCTTGATTTATGAAGGGGGTAAGTTTGCCTTGGGGTTCTTCACCCCAGGATCTTGGCAGCAATGACTCCATGGGAATATGACATCAGAAGCACTACTTTGGGATATGGTATAATTCATCTCAAAATTAATTGATTATAAGTGAAAGAATTTTTTATATATTAAATTTAGTTTATTCTTTATATTTATCGATATAAGACTATTTTAACATTCTCCTTCATTTATGACTTATTTTAAAGTTTTTTACACCTACAAGTATCTACAGGTATATGTACATGAATTGATTTTGATACTATGTTAAAATCTATCTCAAAATTATTTTGTGATAGAATTTTAACATGATATCAACATGCACATTCACCTATGAACACTTATAGACAAAAAAAATTAAAATAAGTCATAAGTGAGGGGTATTAGAATAGTTTCATATTAATAAATGTAGGGAATAAATTAAATTTAAATATAAATTTTTTTCACTTATTGCCAATTGACTTTGAGATGAATTTTAACTTTAGAATGATTCACTCTTAAAAGTAGGGTTGAAGAGTTTGAAGATTAGTTTAAAACTACCACTGCATAAAAATAAATTGAAGTTGTGACTTCAAATAGCTAGAGCAGTAGTTCAAAGTTTGCTAGTAGTGAGGGTGAAAATGAAAGTCTATGGATAGGTAAAACATTTTTGTTATCTTTTGAATTGAGTTGTTTTCAAAAGGTGATTGATAATTTTGAGAAAACAGAAGTGACTATTTCAAAATCATCTTTGTTTATAGTTGATGCAATTCTAACAAAATTGTCAAGTTTTGTTGTGCATGATTTATGTGTAAAAAATGTTTTTAAAGACACATCATCATAAAGACACATCATCATTCAGTTTGATAAATAAAAAGAATGACGTTACTGAGTATGTATTGAAAAATACAAGGCATGATAGATTTCGAGTTTTTGCTGAAATGCAAAAGTATATCGATAGGAAAGAAAGACTTCCACAAATTTATATTCAATTAACGAGGCAATGGAAGGAAGAAGATGCTTTGCTAATGAATATTCCACCATAGTGTGAAAAGTATACTGGAATTAATGATGAATCAAATGGTATAGTTACAGTTGTTGCTAAAACAGTTTTTACAGAGACAGACAGTTTTCCAATAGATCAAACAGACAGCATTGAAGACATTTTGAGAAATTTAAAATTACAGTAGGCACTATCTGTCTCTATGGAAGAATAACAAGTTTCTAACACAAGTGATTCTCAGACATTGAGTGAATATTTGCAGAGCATGAAGAAAAAAAAAATTAATGCAACTATTCGAACTAATGTACAGGAACATGTTGAAGAAATATTACAGTTACAACAAATAGAAAAACCAGTTTTTGAGCATGTGTCAGTTAATGAACAAACTGTGGAGGAAGCTACAGAACATCAACTTTTAGATTTAATGGAAGAGCATTACAATCCTCCAACAATCTCTAATTAACAAACAATAGAAGAATCTTTTGATTTGCAAGCTGAAAATGAGTATGTAAATTAGTAACAAGAGACTTCAAAGGTGTAGAATGAAGATAAGTTGAGATTTGTTATGTCTCAGTCATAGATAAAGAATGTTGAAGATTTGCCAAGCACTTCACATTCTGTTCCTGGGAAAGTTATTTTAGTGGAAAATCTCTATTTTAAAAATCAGGAATGTCTAAACAATTACCATAAATTTTTGAATCTTGAAATACTATATGAAAGACCTATAAACTTTAAAGATTTACAAGAGATCAAAGATCTCTTATAGTTTCAAGGTCTACTAGACATAATACTAACAAGCTATAAGGCAGATGTATTTAGAGAAGTCATAACTACTTTTTATGCTAACTTGCATGTTGAGGAAGATAGATTATTTAGCAACATTGATAACACTGTTTTTGAAATCACTCCTCAGTTCATATATGATACTCTTAAATTGACAAATGAGGGTGTACAATTAGGTACAACATTTTTAAACTTGCTAGATTAGAACATTAATTCGATAGCAAGAATCTCTCATTTACATGACAGATTACAGTGTGTCGATGAACTCAATGGCAAAGCGAAATTTGTAGTCAAAATTCTGCAAGCACAAATTTTTTAGAAGAAAGGGTACGGTGAACATATTGAGAGAATTTGTTTATATGCCACATATATTGTGATGCAGAAAATAAAACTGAATTGGTGCACACTATTTTTGGATTCCATACACATAGACATTTAAAATTATTTTATGAAATCAATCTTGTGAAGTTAATATTGGGCACAAGATATAATGTGAATTAGTGGCCTAGAAAATCCTTCAAAACAAGATCGTTTATTGTGGCTGAATATAAGAAATTCATTTCTAATGCACTAGTTACAGACATACAACAACAATCAATAAGTGAATAGACACATACGTCGATTGGACAAGATTTGTTATCTCCTGCAGAAGTTGCGTATATTACACAATTAGAAGAACAAATTGGTTGACAAATTTCAAAAACTATAATAAGTTCTATTCAAAATCGAAGGAGAAATCAAGGATAACTTGTACTTTTTTGATTTCTTGTTGAATTGTAATGCTAAGTGATTAGAACGTTTGTTTGTATAAGTGATTAATTTGTAATTCAAGGGTATTTTTATCTTATTTAGCTTTTCAGTGAAAGGTGGATTTATTAATTTTATCTATATGAATGCTTACAATTATTCTCCAACTCCAATACTTTGTTGAACAATGACAACAATGGAGACATATAGTTCAAAATTAAAACACTTCATAAGTACACTTAAAACAATAGATAATTACACTTAACATTCTTAACTTTAGGTGTTTTAAGAACGTCAAAAAGTAAAATACAACATCAAATTAATTGAAAATTGAAAATTGAAAAGAAGAACAATAGATAATTACAACATCAAATTAATTTGGTAATCATCAAAAAGGGGGACATTGTCAAGTATTATGTTTTGATAATGAAAAATTAATTAATGTTTAATCATGATGTGATGGTAATTTAACCGTCGTAATTATATTTGCTAATTATCTATTTACTTATTACTTCAACATACTAAACATATTATTTAAGTTAATGCTAAATTATTTAAAACTATACCCATTCGATCCAGGTTAAGTGTTTTTAATTATTTAATCAAAATCTTTTTTAAGTAAAATCGAATTAATTTTAAAAAAATTCCACCCTAATATTTTAAGTTAGTAGATTAAATATGTTCAATATTTAAAACAGTTCGGAGAAGTAATGTGAATGGATATAGGTATTTAAATAAGTGCTACATATGAATATAGTTCGTGAAATATCATTATAGAATGTTACGTTAAATTTTAAGTTCACACGTGATGAGAGAATCAGCGTTTTATGTTAAAAGACTGGACGATTGTATTAAAAGACTGACATTTTAACATTCACATGTAACTTTTTAAGTTAGGTGCATGCGTTCTAAAGTACACGTAGTGTGTGAATAGTAATTAGTTGTTTTAAGGGTATCTCTCTGAGACTATTATGTTTTGATGATGAATACTTAATTAATGTTTAATCATGATGTGATGGTAATTTAACCGTCATAATTATATTTGCTAATTATCTATTTACTTATTACTTCAACATAACTGGACATATTATTTAAGTTAATGCTAAATTATTTAAAACTATACCCATTCAATCAAGGTTAAGTGTTTTTAATTATTTAATCAAAATCTTTTTTAATTCAAATCGAATTAATTTTAAAAAAAATCCACCCTAATATTTTAAGTTAGTAGATTAAATATGTTCAATATTTAGAACAGTTTGGCGTGATATTAGAATGAGTGTAGTTACTTAAATAAGTGTTAGATATGAACATAGTTCGTGAAAAATCACGATATAATGTCACGTGAAATTTTAAGTTCACACGTAATGAGAGAATCAGCGTTTTATGTTAAAAAATTGGACTATTGTATTAAAAGACCGGTGTTTTAATATTAACGCAGTAGTTGGGCATGTACTTTAGAACGCACGCGCCTAACTTAAAAAGTCACATGTGAATGTTAAAATGCCAGTCTTTTAATACAATCGTCCAGTCTTTTAACATAAAACGTCGATTCTCTCATCACGTGTGAACTTAAAATTTCACATGACATTCTACCGTGATTTTTCACACGTGATAAAAGAATCAGCATTTTGTATTAAAAGATCAGACGATTGTATTAAAAGATCGACGGTTTAACATTAACATGTCCATGTCTAAGTTGACCACGTAAAGTTAACGTCTTTACTTTACGATTTCGCATAGAGTAAAGTATTAATTTTCAAATATATGACATAAATCACTTATTTGAAAATCGTAAATACCTTATTTTACTTAAATATATGACATAATATTTAATGAAAATATCTTTTAAATCAATATTCAGTAATTGAAAATCAAAACCACCTAAGTATTTCGATTGACGGTACTTTCACCTAATTGTAAGGTATATCCACGGAACTACCGTTTATAGATGGGTCCATAAACGGTAGTTCTGTGCGTCACTTTTTTATTTTAACGGTACTTCTATAAAATTCTTGAAAAATACAGAAGTTAAATATTTCCCCTAGAATAGTGCATATTGTAATTGAAATTAAACACAACGACACATGGAAATTAATCGATTGAAAATGGAGTGTGTTTAAATATTTAATCAAAATATTTTTTAATTAAAATCAAATTATTTTTAAAAAAATCCACCCTATTATTTAAGTTCAAAAAAAAATCCACCCTAAATTATTTTAATTAAACACTACATAATTAAAATCGAATTATTTTAAAAAAAATCCACAAACTTCTTTCAAATTTAATCACCGTATTCATAATTAGTGAATAATTAATTAATTTTCATAAGTTAATTAATATAATAATTCAAAATATACTCACGTGAGTAAACTTTTAAAGTTAAGGGAGATAGTGTGTACATGTCTTTTTAGGTGAAGAGAGAGTATGTTTTTAAATTTCATTTGTACGAGAGAGAATAACTTTTAAGTTACGTAATTTCAACCGTCGATCTTACGATTAACAGACACCTATAGAATCGACTTCTGTAGGCGCCTACAGAACTTGTGCCCTCTTATAATAAAATATATAATTTATCATAAAAATAACTTCATTCTTTATCTACCTCACACAAAACCAAATTAATTTTTTACAATTATGCTATTATATCATAATTAATGAATCATTAATTATTTCATATAATTAATGAATCATTAATTTAATGCAACAATAGATGCCTTAATTCCACCATGAATCATTAGATTTACAATTTGATAATTAAGTACTTACGTTTTGGTTGCCAGATTCTTATAGTTTGATAAGTACTTAAGGTGCAAGTAATTTTTTTCAACTTTTAAAATCACTTTTAACATCATTATTATTATATAAATTTTAACATATTAATTTTTTTTATTACTCAAATTACTATATAGTTTTAACTTTATTCATGAAACCAGCTTTAACTTCAATTCTTTTCTAACTCTCAAAGTTGAAAAAACCTATTTGTCAGTACACCCTTAGTGTAATGTGGGAATTACATAGTAGACAAAACTTCAACTAAAACTCTCTCTTTTAATGTAAAGAGAAGAGAAATAGGTTATTAACTAAACCCTTAATCTTCCTCGTAAATGAAATTTACAGTTGGTATTCACATAAATAAAATTCATTATATTTAATATTAGATAGTTGTTTACTCTATAAAAATCTTATTAAATCTTATTATAATCGCTTTGCAGATGATCATAGTAAATAATTAAGGATGAATTTTAAATTGTTTAATATTTTGTTGATTTTTTAAACCTATATATTTTATGAAATAATAGTTAAATTATCTTATATTTATTATTCTACTTTTACTTATGCATTACATCATTTATATGAAATTTCTTTAGATTTTCATAAATATGGTAGTCATTAATTTTTTTACCAATGGTAAATAAAATGGAAGTAAAATTTTTAAAATATTAGGGTGAAATTCCATTATTATATATATTAAGTGCTTGTTTAAATCCTAGGGTTAAAGTAAAATTAGTTAATTAATTAATTAAAAAGATGTAAAAATGTTTAGGTGTAAATTTTGGAATAATTGAACAAAAAATAAATGAAAATTTAATAAAACGTTTTTTATATACAATAAAATATATCATAAAAATAATAAAAAAATTTCATTTATGTCATCATCATCAACACTGATGGAGATGTTATCGTAGGCATTATTAAAAGCTTAAGATGAAGAAGATGCAAATATTCTATTAGAATCATTATCTTATTCTTTTATTACTATAATTTTTAAAAATGAAATAAATTCTTTTAACATCATTTATCATCAATATTTATGAAATAAATATATCTAAATATTCATTTAATGTAATAGATTTGTGAAAAAAATAAACTTTAATTTTTCCAATTTTACATTCATGACAAGATTTTTACTAATAATTCTAGTATCTTCGATAGTATTTGAGCATGTTTTCAATATTAGTAAATGTAGGTTGGATGACAGAAGATCAAAGTTAAATGATGATATACTAAAAGTTTTCATATATATCAAAAGTTGAGAGTTTGTTTAAATTTGTGAACAAGAATTAAATGATCGAATGAAAGAGTTTTCACAAATAAATTTAAATATATAAAATTTGAAAATGTAATTTTTCAATTTAATTTGTATGTAAATTATGTGATGTTCAAGTAATTTTTTAATGTTCCTTTTAAACTTCTGTAAATTTTTTATAAAAATACCTTTTTTAGTATTTTAATAAATAGAATAATATACTTTTTTGTTAAGTTATATAAATTATATGTAGTGTGGTAATTTGAAATTCTTAATTTATTAATAATAATATGTGATCGTGAATTTAAATGAATGAAACCTCACCTTTGATGATATATAAATAAATTATATTAATATTATCATTATGTTAATTACTTAATTTTTTGATAAAATAAAAATTAAACCATACCGACATAATTTAGTACAATTGAACTTGGATTAACAATTTCGACACAAATTTAAATAAGCCTTGCTATTAAGGTGGTATTTGTATTTTTAGAATTAATGAGAAATTATATGAAATGATAAGAAATAATAATTAATTTTTTTTTTATTTTTTATTATTTTTCTTTAATTCTAAAAGTTAATATGATGCAACTTTTTTTAATACAAAATTTTTAATATGATGCAAACACCTTATAAATCATACTTAAATCAAATTTTTTTAATAATAATATGATGCAACATAATACAAATAATATCGTGTCACCGAAAAATGGAACCACCCCTATATCATACGGTTTACTGAAATCTCTGCATTGACATATACACACTGCTTAAATAAAAAATTTATGTAAAAAATAATATGTATATTGTATTTTACAAACTTTAAAGATAGACAAATATATTTTTAATGTTTATATTTATTTATATATTTAAATAAAATGTGTATAATAATTAAATTATATTTTTTTAATAAAAATTATGTTTAAAAAATATTAAAAAATTATATTAAAAAAATCTTAATAATTATAAGATTTAAGATTTAAGGATCTAATTTCACACCTCTACCTGTTAAATATCTAAGAAGATCGCTAGGGCACCGTTGCCGTTTCACTTGCCACTTCTCCGCGCCGCAACCTTGAACGTCTACCTCTCGCACCTTCCAATCTGTTGCAGATCGGAGCTTGCGCGATCAAAGTCGTGTTTTTCACACGGATCGGTTACTCGCTGCCGCTTTTCCTTTTGTCTGTTCCTTTCTCGATCTCTCTCGCGATCGACGACGTCTGTTCCTTTCGTCTGCCTTGTTCCCACTTCGGCCCTTTCCACTGTCCGCTGCCTGCGCGTAGACCCTAGCAACCATGGCCGTTGGGTACGCGATCCGCTTGCCTGCCTTCGTATTTATCCTCAAATTCGCTTGATGATCGTCATATTCTCTCGTTTCAGGAAGAACAAGAGGATTTCCAAGGGGAAGAAGGGCGGGAAGAAGAAGGCGTATGGGATTTCGCTCGCTCTTTCGTATTTTATTTTATACATTCAATTTTCGGTGTTGTTTGATGCTTGTTTTGATTTTGCAGGGTGGATCCGTTCACGAAGAAGGATTGGTATGACATCAAAGCACCATCTGTTTTCAACGTTAGGACAGTTGGGAAGACCTTGGTGACGAGAACTCAGGGTACAAAGGTATTGCCTATGTTCTTTTATTTTATGAATAGTCAGTAGCGAAATGTATATGATTTGGTTGAACTTTTATGAGCTTTATTAATGTACTTTTGAAATTGTTCTAAAGAGAAATGTACGTACGTTTTTTTATTCTTCAAATTATTATTTGAATTACGACATTGGATGTTCAATTTTAGTGCTTCTAAAGAATAAAAAATTTATTTGGGATTCGCAAAATGCATTACCACTTATTGAATTCGTTATCATAACTTGAGGAAAATGGTTTTATGTGGTTTCAGTACTGTATATGATCCCCATTCCACTCTATTTTGTAATTGCTTTTTGTGGAGAGTCACAAATTCAGTTGTCATTTTTAATTACAGAACATAAATAGATTAATCACCTTCAACATGCATGATTTGATTCCCCAAATTTTATTAGAACATGTGTAGAAATTGGCCACATTTGACATGGACATTCCATGAGGTCCTGAACTCGGTTGAATTAGGTAGTGGATGAAATGCCAATATTCTGTGCCTAGTAATGTGTTATGAGTACATGAGTAGTTTAGTGTCTTGCAACTATTGCAAATCAATTCAAAGTGTGTATGACGTTTTTTAATCTCATGTTTCTCTCTCTTTCAGATTGCATCAGAGGGCCTTAAACATAGAATTTTTGAGATATCTTTAGCTGACCTACAGCAAGATGAAGATCAAGCTTACAGAAAGATCCGCCTTCGTGCAGAGGATGTTCAAGGAAAGAATGTCCTCACAAATTTCTGGGTGTGTCCATCTTTTATGAAAGAAAGCAAAAATCTTACTTCTTGTGGTTATTATCACTATTCTCCTTTTCCCTTGATGTTTCTATTGCTTGTCCTTTTCAGGGTATGAACTTCACAACTGATAAGCTCAGATCGTTAGTTAGAAAGTGGCAGTCATTGATTGAGGCACATGTTGATGTGAAGACAACTGACAATTATACCTTGCGTATGTTTTGCATTGGTTTCACTAAAAGACGTCCTAATCAAGTTAAGCGCACAAGCTATGCTCAATCTAGTCAGATTAAACAGGCAAGCATCTTCCTTAAATTTTTTTTCCTTGGCTGATCTTGGATGAGGCTGAGTTTGTTGTTATGTTTCTTCTTTTCAGATTCGTCGTAAAATGAGAGAGATCATGATCAATCAGGCCACTTCTTGTGATTTGAAAGAGTTAGTGCAGAAATTTATCCCTGAGGTCATTGGGAAAGAGATTGAGAAAGCCACTTCAAGCATTTATCCTCTTCAGAATGTATTTATCCGCAAGGTTAAGATCTTGAAGGCTCCTAAGTTTGACCTGGGAAAGCTCATGGAGGTAGTGTTCTTATGTGGTTTGCTTGCCTTGAGTGTGTAGTGATTAACTCTGATGATGATGGTTCTAAATGATTACCTGTTACTTTCCCTGACTGTCTATATGCAGGTACACGGTGACTACTCTGAGGATTTGGGTACCAAAGTGGATAGGCCTGCTGAAGATGCTGCAGTGGAGCCAGAATCAGAAATAGTTGGGGCTTGATCAGTAGTAAAATTTTATTAATTGTTCCCCAGTTTTTCCCATAACAAGCGATGCTTTTTTTGTGATCATGAGTGATTTTCGTGGGAAATGCCCTCAAGTTTTTCTTTCAAGCACTTTGACATGAGAACGTGAATATCAATATTTTTTTGCATTTTTAGGATTGAAACCTTGCATGTGTTGCTCTTAGCAATGTTGATTTTAATTGTCTTCAACACATATATTTGCCAATAGATACATGTGTTCTTCCTTGCCACCCATTTCCAGCCATGCTGGAGTTAAGTTTTTGTTTTTTCAGTTGCAACACTTCCCTGTGGCCCCAACTCACATATATCCTAACCAGTACATGCATGTACTGACACCTCTTCGGCATATTCTCTGCTTCTCATGCTGACGACTGTAAATCATTAAATTTACCACACAACCATGTTTTTAGGTGGCTACTTTGTTAATCATTTAAGAATTTGTAAATGCTTATTATGATTTACCGGTTATGAAAATTATTATATTTGCAATATAACGGTAATTCAAATTTACATCAGCAGCAGCAGTAGTTATTCTTATTAGTAATTATCTAGTGTATGAAAACTCATTTATATGACACAATTTAGTTTTATTACACATGACAACTATTCACGAGTATTTCATGATAACTATATAACAAAACTTTATTTGAAATTATTTGGAAGAGGTCTAGAAAAACAAACACCGGCTAGTTTTCAAAGTGTGAAAATAGTCTACACGTACATATAAAGTTAAGTGTGAAAAGATATAACAAAAATTTTAGAATATGAAAGAATCCACACATCTCATACACTACTTACAAATAGGTCACAAAACTTGTTGTGACAGATTGATACGTTCATGACAAAAGTTATTCCAACAATGATGGATGCTTTAACCTATAGTGATGGCTATGTATTTCCGTCACTACAGGTAGCCTACAGTAAGGGATTTCAAAACACATTCATGATTGTATATGAATTTTCTTGTAGTGAATGAACTCTTAGCGTCCTTGTGCAACACTGATCGTTAGTTCATTCAGAGAGAACTCATTTGGTGATGTTCTTTTATTTGAGGGAGGATCAAATTGCCTCCTAATCACAAGAGAAGGTTTTCTGGGACTAGGCAAAACAACAGTCTCATTAGAAAGAAATGAGACAACTGATGACATTGTTGGCCGATCCATTGCATTTTCTTTAACACATAGAAGTCCAAGTTGTATGCATCTTAAAACCATCATTGTAGTGGATGTTGAATGATCAATGGATTGATCTACAAGCTCCAACACCCTCTATTCCTTCGACATTTGCCAAACCTGCAACATATCAAAATAATCAAGATTGACATGACATGTTTGGTGACCTCATAGTTGAAATGATAGAGAATGCCAAAAAGCACATATGTACATATCCAAGAAGTGAGAATGACTCTTTGCAAAGGGAAAAGCCAATGCTCCTTTTTCCTGTGATGATCTCTAATATTATAACTCCAAAGCTGAACACATCAGACTTCTCAGGGAAAAGACCATTCATCGCATACTCTGGTGCCATGTAACCACTATGATGTAGACATTAACAAGTATGGTGAGTAATTAGACATCTCTTTGTTTGGTAAGTTTGTATGTAAGTAATTGAAGGTTGAAAGAAATGCTTACTATGTCCCAACCACTCTTCTAGTTGTGGCTTCCATTTGGTTTCCTCCAATTGTAGTATATAATAAAAAATTAAGATATATATAGTAAAAAGTGCTTAAACATACACGGCCTCATCTTTAATCCGAATCAACAAGCCCAGATCCAACCCGTCAATTCGTTCGGCCCAGATCGCACAAGGCCGCTCCCGACCGTCCGCCTCCCGTGCGAAGAGCTCAACGGGCGTCGTCTTCCTCATCGCGTAGAAACCCGCGACCGTCGGCCTGCCAAGAACAGGCGGTTCCGTCAGCTCGTCGGAGGAGAACCCATCACCTGGACCCCAACTTCTCTCACACCCATCGATAATTTGAGTAGATAATGTCAAATAATTCAAACCGTTTTCTGTTATTTACAGTTTGTTACAACCACCACGTCTTCTGTCTCTGCGGTGGTGGGTAGTTGCGGCTTTCTCAAGTTAATAGCTGCTGGTCCGTATTTAAGAACCCTTCTACCATTGAATAATGAAGTGTGACGGTTGTATTTGCGCCTTCCATCTTCGATCACCTCACCGAAGAACCCTCCGATCATCTCTCCCAGTCGCTCTCCGCACGACCTCAGCTCCGTCGTCGAAGCCTCGCCGTCTGCATCAACCCTCCGACTC
>JAMKPZ010005467.1:0-20495 GCA_024699675.1 Amphibolis antarctica | reverse complement strand
TGTTATTTATTGCTTCTAAAAGGGTTCTGTAGACATTCAATGGCAAATTGTGTTTGCTACTTGCAACGTACTGGATGCTCTGTATGACATGAGACCATGGTAAGAAAACTGGGCATATTTACTTGTGTTATTTATTGCTTCTAAAAGGGTTCTGTAGACATTCAATGGCAAATTGTGTTTGCTACTTGCAACGTACTGGATGCTCTGTATGACATGAGACCATGGTAAGAAAACTGGGCATATTTACTTGTGTTATTTATTGCTTCTAAAAGGGTTCTGTAGACATTCAATGGCAAATTGTGTTTGCTACTTGCAACGTACTGGATGCTCTGTATGACATGAGACCATGGTAAGAAAACTGGGCATATTTACTTGTGTTATTTATTGCTTCTAAAAGGGTTCTGTAGACATTCAATGGCAAATTGTGTTTGCTACTTGCAACGTACTGGATGCTCTGTATGACATGAGACCATGGTAAGAAAACTGGGCATATTTACTTGTGTTATTTATTGCTTCTAAAAGGGTTCTGTAGACATTCAATGGCAAATTGTGTTTGCTACTTGCAACGTACTGGATGCTCTGTATGACATGAGACCATGGTAACATTTTTTTTGCCTAGGTTTAAACTTAAATTGCCTTTCTTTGCAGTTATATGAAGCTCAATTATACCATCTGCTGTTGATTGTGAATTTGAAATCATGTTGATGTTCATGATATCCTAGTAACATTGTTGTCCCTTAATAGTGAAGGCAGTTCTGTCATCTTTCTAACTCTCCAAATCATTCTGGAATTTGTTTGCTCAGTGCGGAGAAAAATCAATCAAGTGGAAGAAGCGAGGAATCAACAGATCAAGGTAGAGATTACTTGGTGGACACAGGTACGGTTCTAAGCACACATTCTTTCACTCTTTTAATGAAGTGTCTGTTTTCTGCAACAATTTACTCTCATTCGAGTGTGGGAAAACAGTGCAACTCTTCTGAAGTGAACACTACCCTTTGCTAGAAAGATTTTGACTTTTGTGTTTATGCCAATTTTCCTTTACCAGAATTGTAGGGAAGTCTGGTTTTTTAGTGAGAGGATTCCCAGGTTTATAGAATATTATTTCTGTCACAGACTATAAGGTCCAAGTCTTGTTATGGATTGCATCATATGAGAACAAAAAGTCATTTTTTTTGTCCAGGAAGAAACCCATTTTAGGTTAATTTCCTTAACATTGGTCTAAAATTGGGTTTTAACATTATGTGTGTGGGGGAGGTGGAATCGGTAAAAAATTTCAAATTTATGCTTCATGAGCTATACCCAACCGAAGCCACTAAAATCATAAACTAATTTAAGGGAAAAATACGCCCCTGAAGCAGAACAAAATTGAAGAAGTTAACTGGCTATAGTAAAACTAGTAAGTATTGTGTATTATCCTCAGATAAGTGGCCTAACCTCCTATGGCATTTCTCATTAAAAGAAAACACAATTGGAAGATCTGGGGCACAAAATATAGAGCTCTTCATGCTGCTTATCCAAGATAATCTTCTTCTTGGTTGTGTGTGACCATGAAAAAAACATGCGTCAATTCAATGATTGTGATCTTGACAGAGAGGAGGCTAACCTTGAATGAAGAAAGGATATTTACAACACTCTATGTGTATCTTCACATGAGAATTTGAGTTGACTTCTACTCTCCTAGAATGTGATAGGTGGTGTAAGACCACCAATGGTAGATGACCACTTGGCTTGTCATCAATGTCGATTAACGTGGCTTGTTTGCCTTGTAGTTGCACCCTTTGGGTCAACAAGAGGCTAATCATCGGCTAACCTCTAGATGGGAGGTTGGGTTGTTGGGTGATTAATTTCGCCTGAGCTACATGTAGGTTGTGCATTTGTAATTGACTTATTCGATGGTAGAATCTAGTCTGGATTGAACTCATACCTATATTTGAGAAGTTTACTTTGAGTATTCTATTTATTGTCAATTTTTTGGTTAGCTTACATAAATTTATATTTTTTCTTGCAACTCCTAAGCAAATGATTTTTAGTCTACCTTGGCTTTCTTTAAAATTTATTCCACACTTACTAAATCTCCTTCTCTAATTGATGCATTCCTTGGTCTCTTAAGAATATGCTCAAACCACCTAAATTGGTTTCCTCGTATATTATCTTTAATAAGTACAACTACTACTTTATTGCTAATAAAATCATTTTTAACTTATTCCTTATAGTATTAGCACTTATCTGTCTAAATATATACATTTCAGCAACACTAACTTCTTGTGAATAGTCATACTTTATGATCTAGCATTTTGAACCATTAGTATAAAATTTTCCTTTTAATCTTATAATATTCTAAAAACATTTCTCTACTTTATCTATTTGACTTTAATCTTATAAATAAAATCCTTTTATAATTTCACCGTTACCACTTATCATAGATCTTAAATATTTAAAAGTTTTACTTTTATGAATCCAATTAATGGGTCATTCATTCAAAGCATAAAAACAACTCAAATAACTTCGAGCATTGATGGGTCATTAATTCACCGTCTAAAGTATTAAGAACCCAAATAAAAAATAATTAGACACCATTAAAAGCTTTTGCAAAAGTTCATCTCTTTAGCATCGTCACTACCCTAAACCCAAAATAAGTACGTGGGTGATGACTCACTGTAGAGTACATGAGAGTGAGGTTCTTGACAGAATTTGAAGAGAATGAATGTCGTGTCCTGATAAACGCAATAACTCAACATTTTCCATAAAAAAACTCATCAACAAAAATCTACGTTGACTGTCATGAAGCCACTGGTTGTCTGCTGCATCAAGCCAGCTGTGTGTAAAGGGCCGGCTTGCATTGCAATACTTGTGTTGAACTCCAAACATACACACTTCACCAACGCTCACAGAATCACAGATATCTTGTTATGAATCCAATGATAAAAGCTGCTTCTCCAGCCGTTTAGCTGAACGAAGAGCATTAAGAGCCTCAACTTGCTTTCCTGCATGTTTAAGATTTACAGCTCGGAGCTTCTCTGCCTTGATCTGCTGTTCAATATGAGTTTTATTACTACTAATACTTGAATTCTTACCAAGGTCCTTCCCAGGTTCTTTCTCAACTTCAGGTTTTGAAGATGCAAGCATGCCAATATCTGCTTCTTGCCAACCTATTGATTTGAGGGCCGACATAAGTTGTGGATCAAGGAAACTCTCTACAGCATCATCATCCACCTTTACAGCAGAGTTGCCACCACTAAGGGTTTGATTGTCCAGTTCTTCAATCTGGGATTCTAATTTCTTTGCTAATTCAAATTCAGCCTCAGATTCTTCCATCCGTCCTTCTCTTCGCAACTTCAGTGCTTGACGCTTATGAGCGAGAGATTCCTGCTGCAACTTGAACCGTTCTCTGCCAGACATTGGTTTTTGAGGTTCAAGAGATCTTCCCCGAGTATCTTCTTGCTTGTCACGTTTTTGAGTTTCAAGAGAGCTCTCTTGTACACCTACCTTGACAGGATGATGAACAGGAGTATTTCTGCTAGTAATATCAGCTTGTTGGCTCTCTCCATTCATGCCAGCATGTTGATTCGCTTCTTCTAACCTCTTTTCCAAGAGTTTTGCCCGTCGTAGTTCTTCTCGAGCTTCTGCCAATTTTCCCTCTCTCTTCAAAGCAACAGCTTTCCTTTTATGAGCCAATACCTGCTCCTTGGGGTAATCAACTCCAGTTGCCGGGTTTGCTTCAATGACTGGAACATGGCTTCTCTGAGGACCCCCATCCAAAGTCTTTTCAATATGGGTATTAGATGTTTGATCAGAATTGTTGTTGGAGCCAATGTTGTTCTTTTCAGAGGATAGTTGAGAATCCAACCGCATTGTAGATTCTGCAGGCTTCTCTTCATGTTTTACATGCAGATTGTGCAAATGTTGCACGTCACCCGTTAGCAAATCTAATAGGTTAGCAGATGGACTATCTTCACGTGAAGTCATTGCATTCTCTACTGTTGTCTTTTCTTCCTTATATCTCACTTCATGCTCATCAATACTGCCTAAATCCATCAGGTCTGAATGTAGGCTAGAACTAGGTAAAGACTCAATATTTTTGGCTGGTTGCGGAACCAAAGAATCAAACCGAGAAACCTCAGGGGGAAAGGCAGTAAGGCTCTCTGAGCCCAATTGATAACTTCTCTTCTGTAGATTCGCACCAGAATAATCTTCACCAACATTTTCATTCTTTGATGCAGTAACTGTTACCAATTTTAGCATGTCTACATCAGGATTCATTACGACCCCAGTATCTTCCTGTTTACCAGAAGGAAAAGATGTACCGAAACCATCTGATGTCATGGAAATACTAGACGGCTTGACATTTTCCCAATTGGGAAGGAAGCTTTCTAAATCATCAGATCTTTTCAACTTCTCTGCTTCACCAAGTTTCCCTGGTTTCCTCAAAGCAGGATCATTACTTTTGAAGTCATCCATTAACTTAATAGCATTTTCGGTTATTCCTACAGGCTTCACCTGCTTTTTATCCTCACCAACTCTTGAAACTGTAGAACTTTCCGAAATTGTTGAAGGAACCGAATTACTAAAATCATCGGAGCTTGTAATGGTGTACTTAGATGGATGAGTGACTTCAGTTTCTGATAATTGATATTCAAGGTCCTTGGCCTTTCTCAACTCTTCCTCTGCCTCCTCAGATTTCCCTTGTCTCCTTAGGGCAAGTGCTTTTCTTTTGATGCTAAGAAGCTCCTTTTGAATTTCAGTTTTACCCTTACCTTGTCTTTTAGGCGGAGAAGGATTATTATCATGGACTGGGTGGTCATGCAATAATTTGGAGGAGTTTCCTGTCTTTGCATATTCGACTTCTTCATTCCATTCCAAGTTCTCCAAAACTGAAAGTAACATTGGGTCATGTAAGTCTTGCTCCGTAACTTCTGCCTCAGGTTCTTTTAATAAGTTCAACATTAAAGGTGGATCTTGATGTGGATAATCTGGTATTAAATCTTCTTCTCCATCCTTGTCAGCTCTTCTCTTCATTAGATTTTCAGGTTTCTTTTCTGAAAGCAATGAACCAGAATCACCAGAAAACGGCTCCGCATGTTCACATGGAAGTGTGACTTCTGTCTTTGCTAACTCATTGTCAAGGTCCTTTGCCTTTCTTAACACCTCTTCTGCCTCTCCTAGCTTACCCTGTTTCCTCAGCGCAAGTGCCTTTCTTTTTACACTTAGAAGCTCCCTCTGGATTTCGGCCTTAGTCCTTGCTTTCTTTTTTGGTATGATAGAAGGCTCATTCACAAAATTTACCTGGTCCTCTCTATTCTCTTCCCTGACTGCAGATCTAGCATCTTCTTCCCATCCCAAGTTCTGTAAAACTGACAACAAAGATGGGTCCTTCATATCTTGATCTGTTACTTCTGCCACATCAACTTCTTCTGATAGTTTTGAAGTTAAAGATGGATATTGATGCACATGAGCTGATATTGGTATACCCTTCATACCAATGTCTGTTTCTGTTACTTTTGATGCATTGTCTATTTCCTCCAATTGGCGCTCAAGATCTTTGCCCTTCTTCAACTCTTCCTCTGCCTCTGCTACATGGCCCTCCCTTCTTAAGGCAAGTGCCTTCTTTTTCAAATTCAAAAGCTCTTTCTGAATAACTAATTTATTTTTTTGTGGTGGTCTACCATTTTCATAAAGTGAGCTTGAAATATAATGTGAAGAAGATGGCTCATAGGGTTGCTTCTTTGCCGTTGGATTCCGAAGGTCTTTTTCAAGTAGTTTGGCTTCCTCTTCTTTTTTTAGTTTTCCATTGCCTACTGGATCATCAGCATCTTCACTCCAACCAAATGATTTCAAAGTCGACATGATCTCTGCATCATTCATGTCATCATCTGTCACATCAAAGCTAGAAACAATTGCATCATCATCTCCCAGTCTGTTCAATTGATCAACGTTTAAATCAAGACCAGAGATGCCATGCAAAGAAGACACCTCTTCTTTACCATCATTTACACTTCGAATAAGGATAGAGAGTTCATCGTCAGATTCTTCATCTTCAGCCAAAAGCTCCTGTTCTTCTAATTGTTTTTCTAAAAGTTTAGCCCGCTTCAATTCTTCTTTGGCTTCAACCATCTTTCCATCTTTCTTAAGCATAAGAGCCTTTTTCTTGTGGGCAATGACTTGGGTTTTGTCAATGCCACTTGTATGCCTACGTACAGGGTGTTTTTGAGGAATTTCTCCCAGCAGTTTTGACAGCTCACTCTCTGTACTACATTTTTCTGCCTTCTTATCTGTATCATGTAAATCGGCATCAGACCAGCCCAAGTCTCTCAATTCAGATACAAAATCATCCTTCTGTCTTTTAACTTTTTGAGAAGGATATTGTTTGCTATCTGCAACTGCTTCACTTCGTTTCTGGACTGAAGTTAATCCATGGTTCTTTTTGATGGTAATTTCCAAGGCAACAGCCTGCCTCTCAAGTTCCTTTCCACGCTTATAGGCCTGAATTGCTTCCCCAGATTTTCCTTCTGCCTTCAACGTTTTGTATCTTTTTTTCTCTTCAAAAGCTTGTTTACGCATATCTTCTGGACTAACTGGACTCACCTCATTATGATCAGTAGATGTAACAATATCTGCAACATATTCAGATGATTTAGAATCTTCCATCAGTAACAATACCTGCTTACAACAAGTTTAAAAAGACTAATTGGGAATCACCTGAAGATGAAGATGGATATGCCCCATCTGCTTCTAATTTTTTTTTAAGAATTTCATTCTCTTGCATTGGGGGAAGCTTTGAAGTAGCTGCAAGAAACACACGGGTATCAAAAGTAGATTTGATAAGAAATCTGAAAACATTTTTTAGATAATTAAAATAATTTTAAAGATCTACGTATGCAAAAGGAAAATTTTCAAGTACAGTTCTTGCATAAAAATTAAAACTATAGTTCTACAGAACTTATCTACAAAAATACAGTCCTGACAATCATGTTTAGATCACATGGTAATTTTTAAAAAAAAAATTGAACAAAATGCGCCAACCCAATCACCATGTTTAGTTTAACTGAACATGATGATTGGAACACCGTGTTTGGTTCAATTTATTCAAACATTGATGATCACATCAACAACCATTGCAGTGGTTTAACAACTGTGACGGGTAATTTTTTTTTAAATGTTTGCATTTAAGTATGATGTGGCTGTCAGAGCTGTAATTTTGCAATAGTTGTTGGGATCACCTGTAATTTTCAAATACTTTTTGTCGTTGGCTGCAGTTTTAAAAATTCACCAATGCAAAACATGTATTTTCAGTAATTGTAAGAACAAAAGACAAAACAGAAATGTGCAATGAATTTTTGCTTTTTTATCATTATAGAAAATGAATTTATGGTTGACACTATAAAACAGTACAATTTCATTGGCTATTATTACAGAGCAAGGAGCAATTCCATTACATAATGGAGGTACATAGTCATACCATAAAGTGAATTAGTCATCAAGATGCAAATGAACACAACTAGATGATCTTACATTTCCCTTTCCGATTTTTGTAGCCTTGTCGTAACTCAAACCTAGCAGCATCCTCAAGCTTCTTGCAAGGGTCACATATTCGCACAGCTGAATCACCTTGTCCACGTAATATCATCCGTTGCTGAGTGCATGTATTACAAAACAAGCCTCCGCATCTTCGGCAGTGATGCTGTAATAAAACATACACTTTTTAGGGTGAGGAAAACTTATATAATGATTGCATCTTCAACAATGGTGCCATGACAAATAAATAAATATTTTCATGTGAGGAACCAAATGATAGCAATCACATCTTTGGCAATGATTCTTTAGAAGTTCATAAAGAGTCAGAATAATATCTGTAAATCTGATGAGCACTTAATATATCTAGCCAGCTTTCATCACTACTTAGTACAGAAGTGCCATATTTCAGTTAGCATAAAATACTAACAGTAACATGCCATATACCAGCAGTGCAAAAAAATGAAAATACATATAAAAAATTAAGATTTAATAATTTATTAATCAAGGCTCTAAAATTTAAGTTGGCTTTACTCCTAATTTATGTGAGACCTGTGATGCTATGATATACCAAAAACAATTTCCACTAATGGTTTTCTCAAGAAAAGGGCTTTGTGATTGGTGAATTTATGAAGAGATATGTACAATTTTCTCAATAATTGTACACTTTGATATGGTACTTGCATTGTCACGTGGTTTTCCAAAAAAAAAAAAGTTTATACTTTATACAGGCAAGTCAGAAGCTCTTCTAAATTATACTTTATACAATTAATTAGTCTGTAAAGCAGTTAATTATTTTGGAATGTGCAATTAGTTGACCAGAATAATAAATTGATGAGAACACGAGAGAATGGTTGATTTGAAGAGTATGAATTACAAAAAAATGCAGTTGTTGATCCAAATGATTTTACAGGAAAGTACAATAATTGATTTGGAAGGAAATCAAATTCCTGATGACTATTGAAATTGAGGATAGTGGATTTAAATTGTCATATACAGAAAAACTCGGAGCAGTACCAGGCGTCCTCTTTCGAAACAATGTAAAAAAACTCGCGGCAGTCCATGTAAGCCCAACACACAACATTCATAATCATCACTTACAGAACACAACCACCTTGGAGTTGTAGAGTTCATGTGGTTTTATCGTCACAAAGTGAACTTGCTAGAGTTTTGTGGAAACAAGAGGGAAAAAAGTTGCGGCACAAGGAATCAGATTGTAGGAAAGGCTTGTTTTCTGTCCACGAGTGATAGATTAAGCGCGGGCAGATCAGACGAAGAAATAGATCGATGGGGCGAAATCATCGGATGCGATTACGCAAAACGAATCAAAGCGAGAAGGCCACACCTTTCGGTTGAATAAGGTGAACTGGGAAGAACAGCCCTGGCAGTGGGACGCATCGACGACCCAATTGCCGCCTCTCATCGAGGGCTTGGCGGGTAAGCCGATCTTCTCCAACATGCTCCGACCGTTCTCTCTTCCGACGGACGGAAACACGGTCGGGGGTGGGGGCTCTCCTGCGGACGCGAACGATCGATCGGTTCCAGCGCACGGCCCGGCCGACGACTCATCCGCGTCTGCTCGCCCCCACCCGCCGCAGGATTTATGATCTCCAGAAATAAAAATTAAATATTCGAGGAAAAAATGGTACGCAGAAATTTTCAAAAGAAAAACAAATTACGAACGTAGAATTGGTAAAAAAAAGAGAAAAGAATTAACGTAAATTTATTTTTTAAAAATTAGATAAAAATAAATTTAATATAAATGTATTTATTTGTATACTTTAGGTTCGTTTGTAGAATTAAATTGAATTCATTTACGTAGTATTATTCACTATTCAATTTAAGACAAAAATAAAATTTAAACTCATGAAATATGAATCGTCTGAAATTTAACTAGTTCAAGCTTTCTTACCCACTTACATTCAATTGTAAGAATTTCTTATTTCATTAAATTTTAAATAGTGCACAAACACCTTATTAAATTCATTTTCACTTAATTTAATTTCACTCGATAAATGAATTCTCGTTAATTCATTTCTAATGAATTTCGCATGCGCAAACCTACCCCTTTTAGAATTAAAGGGAATTAAAAATTCTTGTGATTAAACGAAAGCAAGTGAGAAAATTTGAATTGGTTGAATTTTAGATAATTCAAACTTCACAAATCTGGACTTTATTTTTGTCATAAATCGAAGAGTGAATGGTACCAATAGAAATGAACTGAATTCAATTTTGTATGCACAAACAAGTAATCTATGAAAATTGAATTTATTTTAATTCAATTCTCATGAATTCCATTGGCACAAATAGGGATACTATTAAAATTCCATATTTTTGTACATAGGTTTGTGCATGCAAAATTTATTAGAAATGAATTAACGAAAATTCATTTTTTAAGTAGAATTGAATTATGCGAAAATGAATTTAATATAGAAGTATTTGTACATTACTCAGAATTGAACAAAATAAGAAATTCTAACTGTTAAATAGAAGTAGGCGAAGAAGCTTAAACTAGCTAAATTTTGGATAATTCATACTTCATGAGTTCAGACTTTATTTCTATATTAAACTGAAGAGTGAATAATATTAATAAAAATTAATTTAATTTAATTTTACCGATATAAATAAGTAATCAATGAAAATCAAATTTATTTAAATTCAATTTGAATGAATTCTACAGAGATCATGCGAGTCATTTGAAAATTTGATACACTCTTAACTTTAGCCATGGTGAAGAGTTAAAATTGAATACAGTAAAATAAATATAATAAATTATAAAATAAAAATTTATATAATAATAATTTTGTAAGATCAATATTGTTTAAAATAATTTTGATAATTAAGATTGCAGAACAAGGTAAGTGAAGAATGCAACGGACAAGCCGGCGTCGCATGAAAGGCGTGTGCTCTCGCCAACCACCGGAAAAAATGAAGAGGAGTGTGTGAGAGTGATGGATGCATGTGCAGGGAGGTGAACATGAGAAATCGGAGACAGCTTTTTCTCCGGCGGTCCATGTTCAAATTTGCAACGGAAAGAGAAACGGGGGCGCATGCCCAACTACCGCATGCGAAGATTCGATATGGATGGAGATGGAGGAGCAGCAGCCCACTCTACTTAATTGCCGATCCGCCCGCAGCAGCAGGCAGAAGCCCAGGCCGGCGGGCCGTCCCTTTTCCTCCAAATTAATTGCTTGTCATACATATATATATATATATGTAGGTATATGGATCGGTCGGCAGTGATCGGTGGGGAGCAGGTCCCGGCCGACGGCAGGTGCAAGTCAAAGAACCTGGACGCGGAGAGGAGGCGGAGGGCAAAGCTCAAGGAGAACCACCTCGCATTGCGCTCCCTCGTGCCCAACATCACCAAGGCATGCGTGTGTTGATTGATTGTTATGAATTGTCGATTGCTTACTTGGTGTTTGACGAAATGAATCGATGAATGTTGATGAAGATGAGCAAGGAGTCCACCCTCACGGACGCGGCCGACTACATCAAGAGCCTGCTGGAGCAGGTGCAGGGGCTGGAGAGGGAGCTGGCGGAGGATCGGGAGGTCGGGCATGACGTTAGTGGCAGTACTGTTGGTGCGCCGCTGGGGGCTGCACCCGAGACGAACATTAGGCGGTCGTCGGCGGAAGAGGAAGAGGAAGAGGAGGAGGAGGAGGAGGAGGAGGAGGAGGAGGTGGAGGGGCTGGCGGCGGTGCAGGCAGAGATGGACGTCAGCGCCATCGGGCGCAACGGCTTCCTCGTCAGGATGCTGAGCAAGAAGGGGCGCAGCGCCTTGTTCGGGGACCTGGTGGAGGAGGTGGCCGGCCTCGGCCTGGAGATCACCAACGCCACCTTCACCTCCGTCAGCGGCGTCTGCCGGATCACCTTCTGCGCAGAGGTGATACATTAAAAAATACATCACTGTATGTTAATTACCTACAAAATCGATGATGATTAGTGTAATTAATTAATAATGGTTGTACATGGGGTGCAGATGACGGGGAACACGGAGACGAGGAGGAACAGCAACAGCACGATGGAGCAGCTGAAGCGTCTCCTGAAGAAGATGCTCTGATTAATCAAGTTAATTAACACATACATTATATAATATGGATTAGGCATAGTAGTTATACTAATCACAATTGTAAGCTTCGTTCGATGCACGCATGCATGCCATATATAATATATGTATGTATGTAATCGATCGACTTCATCATCCCTTCCATTAATCTATCCATCTATCTATCTATCTTCTTCTTGTTTAATATCTACTTCGTTATTTTTGACATGCGTGCATGCATTGCCTGAATTACTACTGCTACGTATCTATATGCTAGCAAGAGTTAATTCCAATTTTAAATCTTAAATTTGGAATTTAAACTTCGGTCAGATTGATTCACAATTGAACTGTCATCAACAATCGATAATTAAAATTTAATCTTTGGCCATTGAAAACTGATGGGTAACACCGACGGAAAAATGCCAAAAACATTTCAATCTGACTGAAGTTTAAATTCAAGATTTAAGAGCTACTTCTATTAATTAATCTCCTCAACTTGCTCGTAAGAATAAAATCAAAAACGAAAAGTCAAACTATAGCGTGCTCATCGTAAGTTACGACCGCAGGCGCTTGTGAAGCTGCTGTTGTAAATTGTCGTATTGTCTACGGCATGGGTTCGTATGTTTGCAAATGAATTAATTGCACCTTAAACATTATGCAGGGAATGTTTCGTGTAAATATACACATGACAACCATCATCCACCGTCTGCCAAACCTGGAGCAAAAAATAATAGAATCGGTGAAGACCATCAGAGTATCAGTGGTAAGTGGAAGTAAAGAAATAACCAAGTAAAGATCAAATGGAGATAGCAAAAAATACTTTTGTTACCATGCGGAAACTGTTGAGCATCTGTGACGACGGTTGTGCTGCCGAAAAACCGGATTGCTGATCACCTTTTCTTTGTTGAGAGAAGCTAGACTTGAGATGGATTTCCTGAAGTACTGGTTCATCGATAGCTTTTGTTCTTCTCATCCTACACAAAATAGCAGCAGCCCGTGCAAGTAGCGGCATTCCGGTTGTCAACCATGCTTCTTTAGAAGGGGCAGCGACATTACTCCCGAGGGTCATGATAATTCGTTTTAATTTGTTGCAAAACCTTGCCAACTAAAATCTGTAGAAATTGCGAAAATTTGGAAACATCTGTATATATCAAGTACAGGGAGCTTGGTGACCGATGCTCATGTATTTCATCTTCGGTGAGACATGGCAACTTTTAAATTTGAGCCGGCAACTTTTGTAAACTGAATGAGCTGGCAAGAGAGCACTTGCAATAGAAATTATCAATGCAAAAAACTTTATCTCGTATTTTGCAGTATTCCCATGTGACCGTGAAAAGGCAGGAATAGATACATGATGCCTATAAATGAAAAATGTCCCTATTTCCGAGATTACAAACAAACTTTGAAACCGAGTAGCAACAGGAGAAGAAACATCAATGGAAAAAGAAAAGGTTAGCTATTGGGGGTGGACAACGTCTTCAAGGGTGTGAGAACAAATCAGAACCAGTCCCATTCTTTGTGCAGTAAACGAAAGAACGACATGTTTGGCATTTCACCTGTACAAAACGAAGTACTACAAATTGGTTACTCGTTACTCATCAGTAACGTCCTCGAGAAATAACAGAATAAGCAGCCGAAAACAAGAAGAGCAATCGTAAATAGACTTGATACTGGACGGACGAACAGAAAATAAGTGTCTTTTGACCACAGTGAAACATTTCATAATGAGTTATGAATGGCATCAGTTTAAAAACAGAGCAATGTCAAACCAACAAAGAGAATAACACTTAACGAAAAACAAACAAAAATGAAAGAGACATGAGGATTTTGCTAAGAAATAATCTCACATATTTTTCTAATAATTAAGTATTCTACAACATAAGATTGAAGTACGTTTCTGTTTAATATTCCATGAACCTATCACTAAAGTGAAGGCTAGCGAGATTAAATAGGATACACTTTGGTTGTACTCTTTTCAGTTTCATCTTTGACTCTAAAGAAATACTTTAGATTGGCAGTTGACCAAAGTTATTTCTAGTAAAAAGGCTGCATACAAATTAAAAGTAGTGTGTGCACACAGTGTCCGTCAAGAGAAGCTAGGAGGCTGGGAATGGTATAGCTCTAGTACATACAAGATGTCTGGAGTCATTCTTCAACTTTCTAGGCCATTCTCAATCTAACAAAGTGTTATCCATAAGGGGCTATGAGACTAGAGATTGTATTAATAGAGGGAGCAGAGTTTAGAGAATAAAAATTGTTTACCATGTTGAATAAGTCTTCAGCCTAGTCGCCAACTCCGTAGAGTGATTCATTCTAAACTAAAAATGAAGCGTATATTCCAGTTGAGTGACAAACAGAGAGAAGATTGTTACCCATACAGGTATAATTTATTCTTTTATTCCGTCTCATAATCATCCAGAAATACGTTCATTTCAAGGCTCGAGCTCTGTTCCAATGCACATCTTACACACGAAGGAGCTAGCAATGTCAACTCCCAGGAGCTACTACGTGCTGCTTTTCTAGAAAGCACGTACTATGATCAATATTGTGATTATAAAGATGTGTGATGTATGATATTTGTTCGACTAAAATAATTTTAAAAAAATGGGAAACATTTGTGTATTGAAGTAAGTCTTCTATTTAAGTTTTGAAAGCCCTATGTAAGAGGAGTTAGATGAACCGACGAACATATTTATAATAGCTAGCATAGCTCTAAAACCAGAATAACGCCCTAAAAATATATGTTATCACTTTTGTTAATGAGGCAAAGTAAGCAGTATCACCGCAACAAAACATTGCTTTATGGGCTATAGATGTTAATCAAGCATCACAAACAACTTAAGGCAACAATTGAAAAAATATGTGATGTTGAACAGATAGATGTTCCACTATCAAAACGAGAAAGAGAAAGCGTATCAGCATGCTTAATAACTATATTCTCAATGATCCGAAGCCAGATCTCTTTAAAACAAGCAGATGTCACTTGTACGATAACCAATGACGCAAAACAACCATTTTCAAGTCTAAAATAAGAAAACCAAACATTAAGGGCATCGAGAAAATAATAATTATCACAAAAGAACAAAATCAAAAAAAAAAAAATCAAACTAAACAAGTTGCACCAAACGGGAAGCACAAGGTGCAAAGTTAAAAAACACCGTCATGTATGGCAGTGGCAAGGGAAACATAAATGAAACAACAGCAAAGCAGAATGCATGCACCACAACAAAATTATTTTGTAAGGAGGCAATAGCCCGGAATATTATATGATACGAAAAGTTGTATTCAAATAAGCAAAGCTAGTCGAAAATAAAGACCAGTGGCATGTCTATGCATTCCCATTAAGAATTCGATGGTGAAAGTTCTGTTCTAGAGGACTGTCGAATCTTCAGACTTGAAGCAGAAAAAAATAATACTTCGCGGCGTAATTGTTAAGAAATAATAATAAGAAACTTACCACGGTCAGATCTGAGAGATAGGGGACGGAGAATAGTTGCCTCTGCAGCTCGGCGGGGTCAGTGTAAGACCAGGCCGAGCAACTTCGTTCGGGACCCTTGCAGGGAAGGATGTGGCCCGTTCGCCAGCGAGAGAGCCAGACGGTGGTGCCTTCGGAGAAGGATGGTGGAGATGCCTCGATGTCGAAAAGCGGAAATCGTCCTGAGCAGAAGATGTAAAGCCATCAAAATCACATGCCGTAGGATATAAAATGAACCAGCAACAAATTTTCTACAAGGAGAGAGAGAATAATTCGTGGATTTAAAACAACGCTTATGAACCAAAGAGACCCTGATCGATGAATATCAGTATCTTCCTTCCCCAAATTTACTCCCTCACGGATGGAAAGTCGTAACAACTTGCAATCGTGATCGAGAAAGAATCCTAAAACATTGATTAAGCCTTTGAGGAAGAGGGGGAGGGAAAAATAACACGATAAGGGGCGAGAATTACATTATCTCCGGTCCTCCGAAACGCACGATCATGAATCCCCATGCGTGTGGACTCGTCACCACTGGAATAAGAAGTCGCAGTCGCAGGCGACATCCATGCGGCGGACCCCGTCCACCACGGCACCACCTGATTTTCCTCCTCGTCATCTTCCATGTCGTCAGCGCTCACACCGAGATCGTCGTCGTCGTCGTCCTCGAAATCATCATCATCGCTATCCCCCAGATCATCGTCGTCGTCGCCGCCGCCGGCGCCACTCCCCCGCTCAAAGTCCATCTTCGTCAGTTCGCCATCGCAGATGAGCCTACATCGGTCGCAGACGGATACGCTGGGGCATAGCCGAGGACCGGAGGCCGTCCACGGCGTGGGGACACTGCAGCCCCTGCAGAGGACGTACCTGGAGTGCCTGGCCACCAGGAAGTTGGCGCCGTGGACCTTGGCATCGCAGTCCCAGCACAGGATCGCCTTGTCCGACTCGCAGTGGACACTAGCCGTCGCGCAACACAGAGAGCACCGCTTCATCTCCGCGCCGAGCCCCCGATCGCTCTCTAGACTCTCGTTCACGGTTCACTGCCGCCGCAGGTTGAAAAGAAGAGCAGGAGCAGCAGACGCCCGCGACGGGTTGTTTCACGACCAGGCCCCTGTAAGGCTGTATGTAACCAACCACTTTAGAGCACCGAAGGGTAGTGTCGTCGTTTCGGTCCGGCAGAACTGTGTGCGGCTCGACACGTGCCCACATCGGGTGGCGTTACCCTCGGCCGCACAGACGCGCCAGCCGATATTTTCCATTCCGCTGACGTGGCGATCGGCGTTCCCATCCTTCCGTCCGTCCCAGTCCACGTGATCGATCTGCACGTGACACTTCAGCTGGCCCTACTCCCCCACCGTATTTATCCATTATAAAAGTGATAATTAATATGTAATTATCGAATATGGAAAAATATTCAACGATATTTAAAAGGCGTTGAATCGATCAATTACGGGGGAAGAGTATTCTTTGCAGGCTGACGTTGGTCCGCACGTTTAGAGGGAGACAGGGTGCCGACGTGGCACGTCCAAGACCACAATATAGATGTGGGTGGTCCGACATGGACGAGCCCCATGTGACCACGTCCAACACGATTCAATCGCATAAATAAAAGATATAACATGAGAATCTTCAATCTATCCATTTATTTATATATATATATATATGAACGAATGTTTCTTATATATTACGAACCGAGGCATGCGCTCCGCGCGTGTAGCGGCGTGGACGAGATTGGGTGGACGGACCGGATGCCCCCGCGACTTTGCGTGCGGCGCACGCCATCGCCCGATATTTACGCGTGCTTGTGGTGCTCGATGCACCGGTGACCGGACCGGCGCTGGTGTCGGTGTAGCGTTCGTCGCATGCGCGTCCGGCGTTATCTCCCTCCAACGTCGTTTTAAATTCGGACCGAACAAAAATAATAATAATGGGGTATTTATGTATGAAGAACTGGGTTGAATTAAATCAGTTGAAATTTGATTTTATCTAATTTTTATATTTGTATATTTTTAAAATTAAGAATTAAATTTTTATCTAAAATTACGTAAATATAAAGTTAAAAATTCATTTCACAGTTTGAAATTCATTTCTTCGTTATCCTCCACAAGATGTCGTCATCATCTAGCATTTCGTCTCTCTCAGTCATTCCTTCAAACAACGCAACCATTGTAAATGGAAGGTTCGATGCAACAGAAGATGTTGTTCAGCTGTGTGAGAATTCATTGTAGTTGTCTCTTCTCTTCATTTATCTCTCCACGTGAAGTGTCTTCCTTCTTCACTGACTAATGCATTTTTCCTTTGAATGTATTTTTATATTAGAAATATAAAATAATAGAACAATGTAATTATTATTATTTTGTACTTTAATTTTTAGCGTACTTGTTATATTTCTAATATTGTATTACATACTTAACTTTATTAATATGGTATTTATGTTACTCATTTGATGATTGAATGCATAAATTATATATTTTTATCTTTTATGAAAAGTACATAATGATAAGAAAGAGTTAAATTAAAAATAAAATAAAAATTATTTAACATTTTTTAAATTCAATTCTCTTTAATTTGTATTATACACAAACACCTACTTTTTTAATTCTCTTAGATGCACTAACATCTCAGTAATAAATTCATTTCTCACCAATTCAATTCAAATCGAGAAATAAATTTTTGTCAATTTAATTTCACTTAAATCATTCTTGACAAACACCCCAAAAGGCATGTTTGTATACGTGAAATTAATTGAAAGTAAATTATCAAAAATTTATTTCTTGAATAAAATTGAATTAAACAGAAATAAATTCAATGTAGAGATTATTGTGCATATTTCAAAATTAAACAAAATTAGAAATTCTTACAATTAGATGAAAGCAGGTGAGGAAACTTAAACTAGTTAAATTCTAAATAATTTACACCCTATGTGTAACATGTGTTTAGAATTCATTTCTATCTTAAATTAAAGAGTAAATAGTATCAACGAAAATGAATTGAATTCAATTCCGCTGACAAAACAAGTGATTTATGGAAATTGAATTCATTTCAATTCAATTTTCATGAATTCTATAGATACAAACGAAGTGTAAGGGTCAATTTGGAAAAATGAAATGATGAAAATTTCAAAATAGATAAGAAATAGAAATAATGAAATTTAACGAGAAATTATAAAAATGAAGGGAATCTCAAATTTTGGGTGTTTGGGTACAAAGAGAATTGAGAGAAAAGTTTAATATTGACTTTTTAAATATTGTAATAGTAAAAGTTATAAACAATTTAATTTTTATAATAAAAGTTTAATAAAACATTACAAATGATGAGATTACAAAGAAAAAATTAAACATTGTGAAAAATTATAGTTGTGACGTCAAAGTAAGAGGAATACGAGATCATTGGTAGGGTTGGTTAATATTGGTCAAAGAGGAATGTTGAAGAATGTCGAAAGAGACATCAATGAAAGTTAACTCAATAGTAGTCAACTTTGTATATTAAGATAGTACAATTTTACTTAAATTCTCAATAAAATGTGAGAGATGGGAGTCGAGAAAATAAAAAGTTTTACGTTATAATAAAAAATTATGAAAAATTAATTTTCTATCGATACAAATAATAAGATAACTTTTAATAATAAAAAAATCACTTCCTTGTAAACTTCTTTCCTAAGATGCACACCCCCGAGAAGGAAAGATTCTCTTGGAACGTTGCTTCGAATTAGATTTTGATCGTTTGATTTCGTCATGTACGTCTGAATTCGGATTTGGATAATTTCACATCAAACGGATTTGAAAGATCATGCGGTGGCAGAACAGTGCTCGTTGCAACTTGGACGCTGTGACCAGGCCCGACGGCGAATGGTTGATGGACTTCGCTGGGTGGCCCAATGGAGCCCAACAGGCTGCGGTTTGATCCAGCCCTCTCTCCGGTCGGGCCTTTACGTAAGTCGGCAAAAATAAAATTTTTTAGGATTTTTATGGAAAAATATTTTTTAGCAGTATTTATAAAAAAATAATTATATAAATACTTGAATGATTTAGATTAAATCTTATAAAAAACCTTTCTATGACAAAAATCTCTGATCATTAAATAACAGTCTTATCGAATATTCTCCCGTTCATTGCTCACACTGTTATCTCTCTACTTACATCGTCGTTGTTCCTCTATTTACATTATATTACTTGTATCGTTGTCAATTTTTCTATCTATCACTTGTACTATTGTTATCTTTTTTATTTATTACTTACATCATCATTATCTCTCTTTTCTATTATTTATGTCATCATTATCATTCTACTTGTCACTTATACTATTATTATTCTTTTTGTCTACTACTTATGTTGTCGTTACTTTTCATATCTGTTACTTAGTTGACATCTTTTTTGCTTGTTGCCAATGTCATTGTTATTTTTTTCGCTCACTATTTATGTTGTTGTCATTCTTCTCATTTAGCACTCACGTATTTTTCTATATATATATATATTAAAATTATAACTTTTAGAAGTGTGTATTATAATTATAGATTTATATATTGTAGATTTTTTTTAAAATCAAAAATTAAAAAATAATTTAAATTTAAATATAATTAATTTTCTATAGATGTCACAAAAAAATTAATATTTGTACGTTAAATAATTTATAATTTACATAAGATGATTGAATTTGTTTATTATAATTTTATCATATTTCTGTTCTGAAGTATTTACCTTAATTTTAATGAATGAAATTTGAGGGAAATATTAAATTTTATTTTTTTAAAAAAACATTATTAGTCAGCTGATTTAAATTAAATAGTTTTTTATTTTAAAAAACAAAAGCGGCCGCCGGCGGTTTGTGTTTCGTCCTCCTCCTCCTCACGGTTCCAGTCCGGCGGGGTGGCGGTGGGTGAGCGCCGATGGAGGGCGAGCGAATGATTTCGGTGGATCGTTGGACGGTGAAGAGCCAGGCGTACTTCCTCACTCACCTCCACGCCGACAACACAAGGGGCCTCTCTCCGGAGTGGGTCAAGGGTCCCGTCTTCCTCTCCCCCGTCTCCGCCCGTCTCTTCCCCACCAAGTTCCCTGGCTTCGACACGTCCCTCCTCCAAGTCCTCGAGTTCGGAGTCACCAGGATCGTCCCCCTGGTGTCCGCAAACACCGGCCTGCCGGCGCCGATCGAGGTCACACCCATCGATGCATGCCACTGTCCTGGTCCGTCCTCATCACTGCTTTCCTTCCCCGTGCTTTTTGTGCGTGATTCTTTCCTTAGGCGTCCAAATTTTGTTGAAATGTATGAGACGTCTGCTTTTTGAAAATGATTAGATAGATTGCCGTCCAAATTTCACGGTTCCGCTTTGCTTGTTCTGTTGGATTCGGTTGGGGCAACTTGCAGTTGTAAGTGAGAGAGCGCACAAATGACCGAGAGAGAGATAGAGAGAGGGATTAAGTGTGATGCAGTTGTTGAAATCTACTATCTATCTATCTATCTATCTAT
>JAMKPZ010005466.1:0-24940 GCA_024699675.1 Amphibolis antarctica | reverse complement strand
TGCATTGGCACCCATGTGCATATAGCTTCTTATCAATGCTCTTGCATGTGCATATACCTTCTTGTCAATGCTTATGTTAATGCATTCCTTTTCATGTGCATATATTTTTTTATCAATGCTCACGCGTTCTCACTTCATTGTAGTGCTCATGTCAATGCATTCTCCTTTCCATCATATGCACACAAACTTCATGTATACTCTCCTTCACTATCTTCCCTCTCGTCTAGTCTTTCATCCATCCATCTCCCGTTTTCCATCTCACCTTAATTAGCATCTCTTTATACCCACTCCTTTTTTTCCTTCGGGACCAATAGAAGCACCTCAATCTCCCCTCCTCTTTTGCATCTACAGGGATACATCTTTGGGGTTAATTACTCCCAATCACATATAGGTTAGTAAGTCACTTACACAATGTTCCATTTCATTCTCATCTATAACTCCAAGGTCCCATGGATAATCCTTCTCTCATCTCTTCTTTCTTGCATTTTGATATCCCAGTTTGCACTCCTAGCTCCTCCCCTATTTTAGTTCTCAATAGAGAGATCACACAATTAAAGATAATAATAATGAGAAGTAACTAAGCAATAACCTAAAACCAAACTAAACATAACATTTTGACCTCTTGGGGTAGTCTTTATGATTGGCTTGCCATATCTCGCTCCCTAATTAAGTAAATAAGATAAAAATGATCTTAAAATAAAAATAAAAAGTAAAGATAATATTAAAACAGCTGAAACCAATTAATAATCCGTGTTTTAAGCATTTGCATGTATAATTATCATTTGCACCATGCATTCATAACTATATATGCTTTTTGTAGTTGCAACCTCTCAACACAAGTAAAAACCCTAACCACTTAAAAATTAAACAACCAAGCAATTAGAAAATGTGGCGACTCTCTGTCCTCTCCTATTTTCTCCACCCATTTAGAGTCAATCTCAACGGCTGTAGCATCACAACAAGCATGTAACTCATACTAAGAAGACATTTGCATTTGCATTCACCTTTTCTTTTTTTTATGCATTCACCCTTTTAAATCTACCCATGCATGCTAAAATTAAAGTGCTTATTCTATTCACTTAATGGCCAAATCATTAAACATTCGTAATACACTAAATCATACCCTCACCTTGCATGTAGACTCTCCTTCCCTATCTTCCCTCTCTTCTAGTCTTTCATCCATCCATCTCCCATTTTCCTTCTCACCTTAGAGTCTCTTTACACCCACTCCTTTTTTACTTAGGGACCAATAGAAGCACCTTGATCCCCTCTCCTCTTTTGCATCTGTAGGTTTACATCTTTGGGGTTAATTAATCCCAATCACATATAGGTTAGTAAGTCACTTACACAACGTTCCATTTCATTCTCATCTATAACTCCAAGGTCCCATGGATAATCCTTCTCTCATCTCTTCTTTCTTGCATTTTGATATCCTAGTTTGCACTCCTAGCTCCTCTTCCCTATTTTATTTTTTAATAGAGAGATCACACACTTAAAGATAATAGTAAGGAGAAGTAACTAAGCAATAACCTAAAACCAAACTAAACATAACATTTTGACTTGTTGGGGTAGTCTTTATGATTGGCTTGCCATATCTTGCTCCCTAATTAAGTAAATAAGATAAAATGATATAAAAATTAGAATAAAAAGTAAAGATAATATTAAAACAGCTGAAACCAATTAATAATCCATGTCATAAGCATTTGCATGTATCATTATCGTTTGCACCATGCATTCATAACTATATATGTTTTTGCATCAACATTCAACATAGGTCGATCTACATGTTTGCTTACTCGTATTACCATGATTAAGGCACAAAAAACAGTTGAATATTGTCCATTATGCCTACGCACAAATAGGAATGAGAGCATAACCTTTCTTATCGTTTTTACCTCCTAAAGGTCAAATCCTCTCATCTTTAACCAATTTATATATTCTATTTTCTCCTTTTTTGTGTTTAAATTATCATACGATTCCTTGTAGACCTGATTTTTAATTTTACCAACAATTTTATTAACATTCCATGGTGCTAGCTTATATTTCTAAAAAATTTACTTATTTTTACATTTACAATATATTTTATAGCATTCTTTCTTTTCTTTTCTTATCATTTGCACATCTTCATTCCACCGTCTAACTTTTGTTTTGCCTAATGGAACTAACCTCACAAGACTCATTTAGCATTAATTTTAATACAAATAGTCATTTTATTCTAAAGTTTATCTACCTCTCCCTCTTACTCTCGTATTCTTTCTTTTAATTTAACAAGTTATCTATCTTTTTGTACTTTAGAAAATAACAAGAAATGATATAAAATGGTGAAAAATAATAGATAAAAATTTTCATCATTTTCCAATATTTCCAAAAGCACAAACCCCCTTTAAATGTCATTTTGTTTTCACTTTTTAAACTGCTTAAGTCTTGAATTCTTGTTTACGTCTCTATGATCTTTATGTTGACGACTAATACTTGCAATTTATATTGTTTAGTTATCTCTCAAAATAGTCTTACAATCTTAACTCGTTGTTTGGTGTATATTAAATCAAGAATTGTATTCTTGCTTTTAACAAGAAGTTGCAGGTTATACTTTAATATACCAATATCTTTCAAAAAAAACAATAAGTCGCGGGAAACAATTTTAAAAAAATATAGCTACATCAGAAAATTTTGCAATTTGAAATAAAATTTTACTAACCATACAAACTAACATTTTTTTAAAAGAAATCACAATAAAATTTTGACTTACCAGAAATTTTTCAGGAAAAGCCGTTCGAATCTACGATAGATTGACAACGTACTGGAATTCATAAAAAGTTCATTTCTCAGAAGGCCTGATATGTATATGGCTCAATTATGAACTTCGGATTGAATTGCAATTATAATATGAATTACATCATTAATATATATATTATATATTGCATAATATATAAATATGAATATATATATGCACACACACACAGATTTATCTGTGTATGTGTTTTTGAGTATACAATTTTCTTCTTTAATTAAACCGTCTTTGTAAACAATATCATCAACTTCATAAGAGTTTTGTGTCTTTTCCGAGTTGGTATTAAAGGGATTTGTGTTTTTGAAATTAGTGAGAAATAGTGAAAAATAATAAAAGTTTCGATCTATTATTTCTTAATTACTATATCACATGGATTTAAAATTTAAGATTTAGATTTAAAAGGAAATTTCTTCGTCTTTCAAGGACTAATCCGAAAAGCAGAGGAATGATGAAAAGGTCCAAAAAGTTGAACCCAAAACAAAGCAGCTGCTAATCAGATATGATTTGGATATTCAGATGTTCTCGGGACATGAAACTAAACGCAAAAGCTGAATCCAACGTATTTGTTGCGTGATTCTCTCTCTCGCGGCCTTTCTCAACGAATATTAGTTCCCCTCGGACCTCCCACTCACCTCTCACTCCAAATCTCAAGTGAGTTTGAAGTAGTTGAGTTTCCGAACTCCGAGGATTAATTCGAAGATAGAAAAAAAATCGTAGGCATAATCGTAAGACGTTGTTCGACATATCCGATCAAAAATAAACTAACAGGTAATTAAGTAGGAATCTTCTCACTTGTTTGATCGATGGATCTCCAACAAAGAGTCGAGCATCACCAGCTCATGCAACGCGCTCCTTCAAACCTGAATGCAATACTCTTAAATTGGTTATAAGCCTATGACATTGCTTGCCGCTGTGGCATGTGATGTGTGCCATGGAAAACGAAAATATTTGCATTAAATTACGATCTTGGAAATTTATGTTAAGACGGTTGGCGGTTGGCGGTTTGGGTTAAAGGTTGTCTTTAGGTTGTCTTTGTCAATCAATAAATTTCAATAAATGAATTTCTTTTTTAAATCGTAATTCGACTCATTCAAATGCTCTTCTGGCCTTTTTATTCAAAACGATTTATTAATTTAAAACACGACCTTCAGTTGGAAATAACGCCAACAGATGTTCTTTCTCTTTCCCACTTTCCAACTTGTATTTTAAAATGTTTAAAGTTAATGTTTATCTTCAAATTCTGCTATAAAAAAAAGAAGAAAATATAGACACCAGAAAAATCGTATACCTAATAAGGTGACGAGTTATTATTGACAATGAATGTCAAAATTACAGGTTATTCTTATCTTTTAAAGTCTATTTGAAATTTTTAAAAAATAAAATATTCAATATAAATAAAAAGTAAAAATCACGAAATTCAAAAAATAGATTATGAAGATCTTTTGTACTCGTAAGTTTGTAACCAGCATTCTCTCTTTTTTTAATCGACGTTTTTACCTTCGTATTTTATATCTTTATTATTTTACTAACCACCGATCCCGAAACGTCATAGCTTACGCAAAGAAATATAATCAACAACTTACACCAACTTGTAAAACTTAATGTGTTTTTATTTTGGATCGTTGATTTGTATGGATCATCTTATCGTCCATTAAGTTTAAGATTATTTAAATAATGACCTGTACTATTTTAAAATCAATTTAAACAATTCGTTTTTCTCTTCTCTTCTCCTCTCCGCCGCTCCTTCACCATCTTCACCCGCTCCGTTCATTGTCATCACCTGCATCTTTTCCAACAAAAGTCACATTCAAAAATGAAAGATAGATATAAATTAGGTTAGACCTATGGACACGACAACGTCGACAGTTGACTGGGCCGTACTAAGCATAGTGAAGCTCAAACGTACACGATATAAATACCTCGATTTTTTCACTACCAAACTAAAATGTGTCATTTTTCAAACATTTTACATCGTTACAAAAAATAGCAGAACTTTTATTTTAAACTTTCAACCTCTGTTGTCGACATTTTTTATAATATTATAATCATTTTTTAAACATTTCTTATTATTTTTAACATTACAACAATTCTCCCTTTTCAACCTTCAATGTTAACAATATTTTTTTCGACATCATAAAAAATCACATACTTCTTTATTCCAACAAAAACAATATTTCTAATAACATTACAACATTTTAAAAAAACTTTTAATCATATTTTACAATGTTACAATATTTCTTACAATATATTACAACTTTTTCCCTTTCAGCATTCGGTAGTCGTCGTCCTCCTCTTCACACACGTAGATATAGGGCTCTTCGATCTCATCGTCTTCGGCGAGGAGAGCAAGAGGCGACGAGGTACGTAGGATTTGTGAAAAAAGAAGTTCGGGAAATACTAGTTGGGAATATATAGTGAATGAAGTTCAACTTTTTTGTCGAATGACCACCCTTCAGAAACATTCACCATAAAAAGTATCAAATAACTGATCACTTTTATGAATACTTACGTGCCACAGAAAAAGATTCAAATATTCCTCATTCCAATAAGTTGTACTTTTTCATTAGGACCAGGCAAAAGAAACACAATTTCTCTTGCTGTGTTCCCGTAGGCATACACACATGAATCTTGAAATGCTCAAGGTCACATGAAGAACGACACATCCAGAAAGATCTCCACCATCTAAGGTAACTACATTTAAGGAAAATTTGTCTTTTGAATAACTTAGCCTTATGTTTCAAAAATTATATGATCAATATTCAAGCATGTGTAGAAAAAGTAAAGCAGACAAAATGTGAGTCTTGAGCAAGAGATGTCCTACTCCAATCAACTAAGAGTATTTGATCGTATCCATACCTAAATAGATGTTAGCAATGTTTCGTAGAGGTACAAGCCAGCCTCGTCACATGACAGTTGACAACAGTGGAACACCTATTAACACACAATACTCCATGTCCTTGAAGTGAAAGACGTTTTTTTTAAGGTGTTGATCAATTATTACACCTAGTATTATAGATGAGTAGAAATACATGGTGTCTCCCACTATTAATGCAATCAAAATTTAACAACTGTCTTTTGAATTTTTTTATATAGTTACATATTATAACCCTAAATTCAAGGAAAACCCAACATAATTTATGATAATTTGCAAATTGATGAGACACAAGTTGTGTTTTGAAGAAGTATTTGGAATAGAAATTATAATACAAATTTCAAATGCTACACCCGATTTGATGGCCACTTGCATAGGTTCATCTTTACGCCAACTCTATACCTACTAGATTGATCGATACAAAAAAAGGCTTCTGAACTAGCCATTGGACTAGACATAGCATTTGGAATTCATCTTATGATTCTCATTCGAAACAATGCCTTCAAACACCACTCACATCTCATGCATTAATCTACAAATTTTCATAAACTACATTGATTTCTTTCTTAAATTTGAAGTTGTAATCTTCAACTATATATATAAAATCCAAAAAACAATCATAAAATTTTGACAACAACAAAACTGCGATTGCATTAGTAGTAAGCGGCACTCTGTATTTATACTCATCTATGATGTAAGGTGTAATAATTAATCAAAACTTAAACAAAATTGTCTTTCACTTCAAGGCCATGAAGTATTGTGCTGAGTGTTCCACTCAGGTGATTGATCTGGGCAAACAAGGCAAATAGTAACCAAGACGAATAGTAATTTAGAACTAGGAAAATAACAATTTTATAAATTTTTGTCGTTAATTTTAAGGATATCTTACTTTCACAAGATACTTCTAAAGTATTTCTCTACTTCATACACTTTACTTTAATCCTATGAATAATATCCTCTATAATTTCTTCATTACTATTTGTTATAGATCCTACTTATTTAAAAGTTATACTTGTATAAATCTTACGATCATCTAATTGTATACATTCATCATCTTTATTGAACCTACATTCTACATATTCTGTTTTTGACATAATATAAATCCTCTGGACTAAAGTATGTCAAAAACTAAATATCTATGTATTTCTATATAATTATAATTTAGAACGAATTCTTACTTTACATAGTCATTTCATAGTTATTAATTGTAATTATATTTTCTATTTCATAGGATTCTCAAACTCGGCTAGTCCAAGCAACCGAGCAGTAAACAAAGTTTGACAAGGGACCTAATGCATGCTTCCAAACGAGAAATTAATTTGGCATCTAAGGGTAAAGATTGAAGGATAAACCAGTTAGAAAAAACAAACATACGAGGCAATGCATGTGCAAGGGCCTTCCTTTGAAAAGCAGCAAGCTTCAATATCCTGTGACCGTCATCCATATCTACAACATTGGCCACAAGGCTAGAAATAAGCATTACAACAACAAACTGAAGAAAATTGGTGCATCAAATAAAAATTTCAATCAAAATGCGTAGTAAGATCAACAAATAGATTTATACAGAATCTTGAATAGCTAGTTTCCCTAAAACCTACAAAAAATTCAATGAAAAAGACTGACATTTTAGTTTCTGATTTTTGATAGCCTATACAACTTCAAACGGCAGTTTCATCGATTTATTATTACGTTTTTATTGGTGACTTATTATTATGAATCCACGAACACTGCAACGCCTACAGTCTACTGGACATTAAAAAAGTTTAGCTATTTGAATTGTTTGATAGATTAGCTAAGCTTAAACTAAACTGAAGGTATCAATGTTGAATGTTGAAACCTTTTGCTAGTGATTTTGGTAAACCTTATTCCTAAAAAATATTCATTGCCTCGAATACTAATATGCATATATTTGAACTAAAATAATATGGAAAAGAGCCAAGAGTTAGGACAAAACAAATGATTCATGGCTGACGAAAATACACCTTCACTTTTGCAAGCAAGAAGATGACCTAATCTTTCTGTGGATGTTCCCGATCTTGAGCCTGAAGGATCCAATAGAATAGTTTGTACTTGGAACATTTCATGAACATACTTATTAACATACTTAATAATAATAATAATAATAATATTATTATTATTATTATTATTATTAACATACTTATTATAGTATCTATTATTACATATTAATGGTCTATATGAACATTGTTGAAGTGATAATTGAGTTAGTTAAAGAACAATATATAGATAAAATGATAGTGAGTTCGAAACCTCACTTAAGCAAAATATCAAAAGATTGTTATTGCAAGATTTCAAAGTAGGATGATTAATATATAAAAAAAAAAGATTTTTAATTTTCTTCTAAAGAAAATATAATGACACATTATATTGACGGATTTTTGTAGGATATAGTAAAAAAAGCTCAGCCTTCTCGTAGTGTTTCCCATAGTTACTTTGGGAGTGCCTTGGGCGTTATCGATGTTATAGAAAATGACTTTGATCCAAAGAAATGCTTCTCTTCTCATGGAGTGATCGAATATAGTCTTCTCCCTGAAGGTCTTATTTGCAGTAGTACGTCTTCTAGTGTTAAGGAGGCATTCCACCCACACTTCCTAACGGTCTTATTTATCAGTCCCATGACAGGCAACACTAATTTTTTAAAATATGGTCATGTTTGTAGTCATAAAAAATAACTAGATGAATGGTAGTTTTACAAAATTTCCTTTTTGAAGTTGAGAGTATCTCGTGACACATAACATTTCAAAAGTGCTTTTTTACTTTATCCATCCTACTTTAACCCTGTAAATAACATCTTCTATAATTTCATCATTACCACTTATAATAAATACAAGTATTTAGAAGTATTACTTATATGGATTCCATATGGCATATTCTTTTATTGTTATTTTTACTTTAATTGAACATATATTTATATATTCAGTTTTTAACCTATTTAATCTAAAACCTTTAAACTGCAAAATATCTCTTCGTCATTTTAATTTAGAACTGATTCTTTACTTAACTTTTATCAACTCAAACCATATCATTATCTAATAGCATATACTAATTAGGTATTTCTCCTTAAATTTCTTTGATTATTCTGTCCATAATTGAAACAAATAGACATAAACTTAGATAAAATCCTTAGAATAAACCGTACGGTTTCAAAATTTGAAGAATCTGTAGAGACAATCGTAAGACGTTGCCAAACATACTCAAAAAGAAAATATAATATAAAGCTAATTCAGTAGAAATCTAACAAGAAGGCAAAGGAGAACGAGGGGAAGGCTTGTTACCTGTTCGACCTATCGAGTGTGGGTTCGATGAACTCGCCGTGCCGAACATCGCAAGTTTTGAACTTGTGGATAAGGATAAGACCTCGGGAAACCTAGCCACCCATTTCGTCCGCCCAGTCGAGTTGATAAGATTCCAGCTCGACACCGTACCATAAGATAAACCTCACGCAAGTGTTTATTAGACTGGTAATAGAATTTGTAAATATATTTTAATAAATAATTTAATAATAAAAAATTATTATAATTATTAAAGAAAAAATTTATTTTAGAAATTTTATATTATTAAAAACATTAAACTTTAAGTTGATCTAATCTATTAATTTTGTCAAATAAAATTTTTAAAAGTAAAATTAGATAAGATAAATTTTATATTCTTTTAAAAAGTAAATATAAAATGTTAAAAATTTCAACTCTATATGTTTATTAGTTCTAATTTTAATTTTATCTAATTTTCAAAATTAATTAGAATTTCCTCTAAACAATATCTAACGTATTTATACTATTGCTAAATACTTCTTTATAAACTAATAGTTTTTATAAGATCTTTTATGTCTACGATATCAACTCAAACTCTAAAATTAATGATATGACATATACATCATGAACAAATCAAGATCAATTGAATTTAATCTACTTCTAAAAATAAGAATTATTGCAATATTATTTGAAGAATTATCAGCAATAATACTGATAAAATTATCTTAATAAAATATTATAAAAAATATTTTCAACTCCACAAAGATAATAAACTTTTTAAAATTTTATTAATTTTTTTTATAAAATACAATTACCAACCATAAAATAAACAGTAACAACAATATATCCTACTTTATTTCAAATATTAGGTATACAGGTAATGCAAGTATTAATAAAATTCATAATATTAATAAGTTGTTTAATAATATTAAAGTGATCAATAATATTTTGTCTTAACCCTGCATTCCACGCCAACCACTAAAATGATATCTTCTATTTCGTTGGAAAATAAAAAAAATTAATTTCTTATAAATTTGCATATATCATCTACAAACTTTTATGTTTAAACTCTCAACTTATAATTTATCATATAACTTCAACATCATTTATAGAATCAACTTTAACTTTAACTTTTCAAGATTATTAAAATTAAAATATCTCATTACCAAACATTAACCATGCATCAAGTTTTGTTGGCATGAGACGACCTACCGTGCATTTTTACACACGATGTGAGACCACTGAAAAACCAAATTGCAAATACCAAGGAAACAACCACTAACCAAGGAAACCAGACCATTTAGAAAAGGAAAACACATGATTTAATTAAATCTGAAGAACATGACACCATTCTTGTTCTTCCCCTGTTGCTCCTCTCTCGAGGAAAATGCAAACCTTGCAGGGATCTTCAAAATTTTGCCTTGGAGAAGAGGTTGGAATGAATTGGAGTTGAAATGAAATGCGAAAGAACCATGGAATGATAAACAAATTATCATATGCATTCATCTGTTCCATGGTTAATCGCAAGACATAAAACAATAGGCTAGGCAATAATAATTATTTACGTGCAAAAGATTTCGCTAACTTTCAAAATAAAACTAATATAAGATTCTGTACTTAACATTGGCAAACAATGGTATTATTCTCTGCCAATCACCAACCTATAAAATAAAATCTGAGCAAAAAAACCGTGGGCACAACTCCAATCAAGAATAATACCAACATGCAGAAAAAAAGGCCTGTCCCTAAAAATGCACTCGAAATCAATGACACAGATGATATTAATGAGTAGAGAAAATGGCAGTGTCTAATTTATCACATCAGTTAAACTTGTAAACCAACTAAGATTTTATGATAACATTCTCCCAACCATAAGATTCAAGCTTGCCTTCTCGTACTTTTACCAATTTCAAAATGGTAGTTCATATATTCATTACATTAGGCCAAGTTATCAAGAAATTGCACCTTATTTGACCTCCTTTTCTTTCTTACATGCTTTTGCAGACTTTGCCAAACATGCGCTCTGCATGGACCAGAGAAGAGGGGCACCACTTTCTTCGTGAGGTTTTTCCTTGAAGAATAGCCATGAAGCGTATCTTCCTTAGAAGATTTCATGGTTTCTGATGTTTCTGGCATCAGATTCTTGTAGCTACAATTTGAACTACTCTCGGATGAATACTTTGCACTCAAATTTCTCCTAACAAATAGGGCAACGAAGAATCCTTCCATACTATCACCTGGATTTGTCCGTAGAACCTTTTCAGCTGATTTAAGAAAAGTACAAAACAATATGTACCATCATTGGTAGATGACTGGCTATATAATAGACAAGAATATTCAAGGAACGCTTTGCTTACATCCTTGAAAAACTGGAAGACCACGGAGGGGCCAGTCAGGGAAGGGAGACACCAATTCGAAGTTTAAAGAGGCTGCAAGAGAGAGAACCGACATGACAACATCCTCGTTCTCCATTTGGTGGATAGAGCAAGTGCTATATACGACTCTTTCAACAGCAGGGACTGAAATAAAAAATTTGCATGTTATCCTAAAAATGGAAGTTCCCCAATAGAAGTCATAAGAGAGCAGTCTACGTCAGGATCCATGGTGTATTATAGAGACAACATCAGATTATTCTCGATGAGAGATTAAAATTTATATAGGTATTATTGCTAGAAGGATGGCAAGTGCTACAACGAGAGATTACAATGTACACAAGTATTATAGGTACGAGGAAGGCAGTGATTCAGCAATTGGGTAAAAGCTAGGATGAATAACAGTAGCTGACCAGAGAGAGTTGGAGGGCAGTAATGTCAACCGAAGAGATTAGCAAAAGCCAACAGCATCATGTGAAGCCTAAGGCCAGTAGAAATTTTGGGTGGTGTTATTGGTGATGGACCTTACAATTTAGAACCTATGCTCTGGATATTAGTGATGGATTACAGTATATACAGGCATGAAAAGACCTAAGGGAAAATAAGTATTCATTTAATTATCTTACACTACGAACAGGAATATAGAAGGATAAGCAAGTTAGAGAAAACAAACATACAAGATAATGCATGTGCAAGGGCCTTCCTTTGAAAAGCAGCCAGCTTCATTATCCTGTGACCGTTATCCATATCTACAACATTGGCCACAAGGTAAAGAAATAAGAATTACACAACAAACTAAAGAAAAATGGTGATTTAGTATGGAAGGAATAAAAATGTCAATCAAAATGATTAGTAAGATCAACAAATAGATTTACAAAATCTTGAATGCTAGTTTCTTTAAATGCTACAAAAAATTTGATGAAAACACTAACATGTTATTTTCTTAGTTCTGATAGCCTATGCAACTTCAGACAGCAACTTCATCTGTTTATTATTACGTTTTTACCAGTGATTAATTATTATGAATCTACAAACACTGCAATGCCTATAGTCTAGTGATCTGATGAAACTAACTATTAGACATTAAAAATATAACAGTTTAACTATTTGAATTGTTTGGTAGATTAGTTAAGCTTAAACTAAACTGAAGGTATCGATGTTGAATGTTGAAATTTTTTTGAGTGATTTTACTTATTGCTAAAAAAATTCATCACCTTGAATACTATAATATGCATATATCTGAACAAAAATAATATGGAAAAAAGCCAAGAGTTAAGACATAACACTAGATTCATGGCTGATGGAAAAACTTATTCCTAAAAAAATTCATCACCTTGAATACTATAATATGCATATATTTGAACAAAAATAATATGGAAGAAAAGCCACAAGTTAAGGCAGAACAAAAGATTCATGACTAATGAAAAAACACCTTCACTTTTTGAAGGAAGAAGATGATCTAATCTTTCTGTAGATGTTCCCGATCCTGAGCATGAAGGATCCAATAGAATAGCTTGTACCTGGAACATTTCGTGTGGCACTCATCAAATCAATATTTAGTGAGGAAAAATCAAATTGAACACTGTACTGAAAGTGAACTGTTTTATATATAATGGTAGTATTCTTGAATTCAAGACATCTTCCCTTGTAATGGAGTGGAAGGCTATCCTATCCTACAGTTGGTAATTACCTATGTTTTTTAACTAGTTATTTTCCAAAACGAGGAACAGAATGGATCATAAACGTCTAACTTCTCCACATACAGATAAAAGGAGTAAATGTGAGATTTGGATGATGAAATTTATATTAAATATTTAATATGTACTTGGCAATTTTGTGAATTAAAAAACACAAAAAATCATTGTTAACAAAGCTACATACCAAAGTTATTGAGACGAGTGCCTAGGTGTTGCTAGGGCATGATATTTTTTGAGTGACAACAAAGGAAATATCATTAAAAACGAAAATTAAAGAAGGGGACCTACAAAGCCATAGTCAAACTAAACAAAAACAAACAGGAAAAAAGTAAGGATTTCTGAGATAAAAAACCCTAAAAAGAGAAACATGAAATGAAAACAAGCAAAGCAAGATGGCATCCTACAAGTGAAACTAGCTTCTTATCAAGGAGAGACAAGTGACTACAACTAGACCAGTGTGGCCTCCTCTAAGATATTCACGGCTGTTCACCAGCTTCTCATGCATTCAATCATAATGGAAAACCACAGGGCTGATTTGGAAAACCATTGCGACCAAGGTGCCAAACGAATGTTAGGCATTTGAAGGCCTAGTTTTTTTATTTCTAATGAGGATCCCAAATGGATCAAGATATGGATCTACTATTTCCAAGGGAAAAGAAACAGCAAAACAATACTCATTCTAGGGGTGCCAATCAAGCTGAATGACTCAAACTGACAATGTTCAAGCTTGGCTCAGCCTAACACCATGTTTAGATTTGGCTCATTTATAATTGAGGCAATCTCAAATTCATCCTTTATTGAGTCAAACACAAGTAATTCATCGAGTCAACTAGAACTTACAGAATAATTATTAGTGGTATGTTAATGTAAGAGATAGATGAATTGATAGAACATAATATACATACACATTCTTCAATATTGCTAAGAATGTCTAGTTATACCTTTATAAATTCTAATAAAATATATATTTCGAACAATATTATATTTGGTGGATAATTTATCAAGACATCATGCAAATTGTATGTTTTATAACACCATACAAATTAATCTATACTATAAAATTCAAAAATAAGAGTAAAGACTTTAAAGAAGGCTTAATATCACAACTCATTGGTAGTTTGTGCCGAGCTGAACCAACAATGTTCAGATTTGGCTTATTTATTTAAATAAGCCTAAAATTATGTTCAAGTTTGGCTCATTATTTAGTCAAGCCAAGCTCCAGCTTAACTTTTATCAAGTCAAACACGAGTTTTTCAACAAACTCCAAGAAAACTTGTCAACTTAAATTCAATCTCTTTCACATCCCCTATCCTCCAGCCACTGGCAGCCACTATTCTTATTGGTAATCTACTTTGATGATCAGAAAATGTCCAGTGGCCTCCTCCAACTACTACTACGCCAACTCTAATGACTCTTCTAGAACTCTAGTAGCTCATCCAAATACAACAGCTTGTATAGGTACATCAATGATGCTTCTCTAGCAAGCTCCTTCAATTTTGATTACTACTAACAAGGTAAAACATGTTACCATGGTTATTTGAGTTGAATTTTCAGTATTAAAAACCTAAGTATCTTTTTTCTTACACCATTGTTGTTTACATTATGCATTTTACCATGAATATCCTTGATGACTTGTTCATCGTAGTTTCAGAATAAAATAATGTTACAAAATTTTCAGTCTGATTTTCCAATGCTCTCACTTGTTCAGAATATTTATATCACTGATTTAGTTTTCATTTTGTATTTATATCATTAATTTAGGTAGGTAGTCACGTAGGTAGGTAGGTAGATCAAGTGAGATAGGATCTCATTTAAGATAAACAAGGCCCTTGACTACAAAATTGAAAATAATTTTAGCATTACGTTTTTTGAATTTTAGTTTCATGATTTTATGTTTTTCATTTTAGTTGTACATTATTTTGTATTTTAGTTTTAGTTTCTAGGGAATTGTAGTTCAACTAGAAAAAAGTTTAATAGATAGTGTAGGTGGTGGGGAGTGGACAATAGCAACAATCGGAGGGGAGAGGCAAATAGCAATAGTCATAGGAAGAAACAAACAATAGTGGTGACATTGGGAGGGGTGAAAGTAGATAACGAGAATGACAATGGAGACAAGAGAGGGAGACAGGGATAAGAGGTGTAGGCCATTGGAGTTATGTTGGAAGAGAATTGGAGATTAGATATGATGATGTGGGAGAGAAAGTAATGCTCAACAAGTTTCATATCTGCTATTCCAATGCAAAATACTTGCACAGTGGACTTCTCCTTTTCCATCATCACTGTTCAACAATTGCCTCCACACAATCACACACACAAGAAGGAGAGATGAGATGGGAAGGGGTGGGGGTGTAGATTTGATCCTAGAGTGTTGGCACATAATGTGACCAGAAAGAAGGTTTGATCCTGGATGTTTGTGCAGAATGCAAGCTTCTCTTTTTGAAATTTTTAAAATTGATTTTTATTTGTCAATGGTTAGGATCAAAAACTTCAAATTATCAAGTTGAGATCGAACATCGTCTAATAATGTGCCTATACATATATTCACAAATGGCCAACACCATGGTGCATTTTTCCTTGAGAAGTATCCTTCATATAAAACATGAGAAAAATAAGTACAACTATCATAGTGAATGAAAATTCGATTACAATCCAGGATCATCTTTGCAAATTATAGAAAAAAGGCAATAAATAACACTCGCAGTGAATCAGAAGACTTGGAGGATGATTACATACCCCTGAGAACAATGGATCCAGTGGATTTATTTCCAAAAAATCACCATGATGTATGATTATATCTGAATGTCAGGTCAAGGTACACATTTAAATGTCATAAATTAGCTCGTAAACAGCTTCACCGTTCCCTCAGCCACCGGACAACAGATACACATGGAATGAAATATTAATGATGTGTAAAAGATGTACAAATTTTATATCAAGTATTCCTAGTCGGACCCTATGAAGGTAAGTAGAAAAATAAACAAAGGCTACCCACCAACAGACAGTGGATTTTCCTTTTTATATTTTTCAACCATTCCTACCTAAATATCTTATAAAATAGAACAATTTTAACACATTACACCTTAAAATTAAATAGCACAACAGCCAAGGGCTATCTGAGTCTAAAGCTTGAAAAGGATACTTGAGGCACCCGATCGACTTATTGTATCCTCAAGTTGTTTGACTCTCTTAGCATTTAGCTCACAGGCTACGACTTTTCCCTTTCCATTCATGAGTGCAGCAAGTTGAATTGTCTTATTTCCAGGTGCTGCACATGCATCGAGTACCTTCAAAAATATAACAAACTGGTATAACAAAAATCCATTATATGACTTCATGACTTGCCAATTAGATCATGGCAATGAAAACAACATAAGCCATCCTATGAAAAAAACCAAAGATATCCATGGTAGAGGACCATGGTAAGACCACAAAATTTGTGCCAGATATGGATAGTTACCAATATATCTACCAATTGCATAAAACATAAAGCTATGAAATCTTGGATATGAACTGGCCTCCCTTTGGTGAATGTAAAAGCTTGATTTGATGAAGATAATTGCATGATATTAAAAACTTAGTGTAATATAAGCATCCTAAAACCATTAACAGTCTTTTTACAGTGTAGGCAGATTTATAGTGTGAATCACCTGCATTCCTGACTTAGGGCTTAGAGCAAATGCCGGCATAGAACTTGCTTTACCCTGAAAAAGGCATTAAGCATCAAAGCACCATAGCCAAGATTCCATAGAATTTAAAAATTAAGAACTATCAAAAAAGAGGAGACAAAGCTTGAACAAAGTAAGCACATATAGGATCAACACAATCAACATAAAACCAAAAAATGTGATTATGAACAAGTTTTAAAGACGTGCAAGTAATACATTTGTGAGAGTTATTGTATTCTCTTTATATCTCTTCATGTATCATGAACGAGTCAATATACCAATTAAAAAAAGGTTAAGTTCAAATATTCCCAAATTAAGAAAGTGAACGTAAGGCTTAAACTTGTATATAAAATGACATCTTCAATCAATTGGTTTTGAGTTAGATATGCCCATTTCAACATGTGTCAAAATCAAAAATAATAATAATAATAATCAAGTGGACCCCACTCCCCACACATCCCCCAGTTGAAAAACACATTGAACTTGAAAAAGACCACAAGTGAAAAGTGTTGGAATAATCCCACATTGAAAAAAGTAAGAACTTGAAGCTATGCATACAAAGACCTCTTGATTTGTTGGCAATTGGATTCAAGTTGGAAGTCACACTTCAACAAATGATCAAGTCCTAAATGATCAACCATGCAAGACAGAGGTTATAACTTACAAGTCCTTAATAAACTTGAAAAGTTTAAATTCAAAGACCCAAATTTGCAACAAAATTCAGAGTCTAAAATCTATTATCTCCTAAATCAGTAATATCGTATAATTCCATGATTGTATAATACTATAATAATTTACTCAATGTTTACAAAGCACTGAAATTATATCTTTCTCTATACATCTTATTTACTTACTTGCAAAAAGATATTTCCATTTACAACTAATGGATGATCATGCAAATCAGTCCCAGCAGGAAGCACCAATAATTGTGGCACCATAGAATCCTTTTTAACCTAATCAACAAAAAATGGACTCAAAATAAGTGCAAGAATGATGCATCTCGATCTATCACATATTCAAAATTTGTGCATACTAAAAGGTTGATGATGGTCTCTTGACTTAAGAGAGCCCACCAGTAAACCATCTAAGTGACCCTCATACACAGATGAACTTATTGATCAAGTATAATGACATGCCATGAAGGCTGCATTACTAAATAAAGTTATAAGCATGTAAAAAAAAAGGAGAAGTGTGATAATTACCTTGTATTCTTTCTTTAACATGTGTATGGCAGTATCAATATCCAATTTCAGGGTATTCACACAAACATAACGTGGCCTGGAAGCAACTATAAAGCAAATTTTTAACTAAATGTTTTACGGAAAAACCTAATGGTAACACTTACATAGAAGGCACATCATAAACTTCAATGTTTTTTTAAGGAAACGCAAAGATGACTCTCATTGAATGACAAGTATAATCAATAGCAACTCCAATTGTGACATAGTAAGACTATGGCATCAGTTTACACATTTTAACTTAAAGAGTTAGGAATCATAAAGGAAGATAAACATTCCAAATCTAAGAATAAGAAACGTTTCTGGTCACAACTCACAAGAAAGTGGCCACAAATTATGTGGCCATATTCTTTCAGAATGGCCACTACCGAACCATTTTGTTGGTTTCCTTAGCAAAAATCTCACCAACAACTATGCCAACAGTTTCACCACTTAGACATTAGCATAGATTGGCCCTTACAACAACCTCAAGAACTTATCTTAAGATTTTCTATAATTATAGGAAACATCATGGTCAATGAAACAATTCATTGCCAGGTCATGATTCATGAATTCTCGGAAATTCACCATCTACTCATGGAGCCACCAGACCCATTACCATGCCAACAGATTTATTTTTTATATTTCATAAACTAAAACCAAACATTTAAGGTTTCATCATTGGAGAGAGATTAAAAAATTATTTTTGCATGCAAGCCAGCCTGATAGGTATTGCAACGATATCATAAAAATATAAAACATATAAAAATACTCATTGAAGAAAATGAACAGCTTGAGTTGATGTTCATTTGAAAATGAAATTCACGAAAGATGGATCTATGGATTCATTTATGAAGTTTTCCATGTCCTAGCTTATGTGGGGAAATAAACAGGACATTTTTACCATAAGTACAGTAAACAAACGAATAAAGCAAAAAAAATTGACAAATTCACACATGCAAACAATTTGGCTCATGTAGATGGAAGAGAAATATTTAAATAAAAAGAACACATGTATACAAATTTTCAGAAAAAAGAGAGACCTGAGGTTTGAGTGCTTAAGAGTAGGTCTTCAGCACATTTGGCTTTTCTTCTCACAAGAAGCTTAGCAAGCGACACATCAAGGGATTTCTCCTTGAGTGCAAGAAATTTCTCAACGGATCCTTGTCCTTCTATTATGGCAGTCTAACATAAAACAAATATAAATGATCAATCAACCTAAGTCACGTAAATATTTTTCAAAACATGCAAGAAATTGCATGCCATAGATTTAGAAGTAAAACTTAATGGACTGCCATAAGCCCCATAAACTGACAAAATAATGATGTATATTGCAACCACATACAAACAAAAAAGGTTTTGGACAACCAGAAACCCCTAATTTATTAAATAGATGTGCAAGATAGTCACCGTTGTTATTTTCAATAATTTTTTTCTTTAAATCATATATCACTAGCAAAAAGCACGTGCAATCATGCATGTGCAATACCTATGGATGGGCAGTTGCAAAAGGATGTTATGGACCTGGGAGAACCTATCATAAAAGATTGGTAAACCACATCAAAAGCATATTAAGAGGTAAACCTTCTATCAATGTGGAACTAAAGTTCATATCATTCCACCACACTTCCAAACCGACGACCTCCTTAGTAGCCTACTTTAGACTTAAGTCCTCTCTTTACCCATCCAAGGTTACTCCTTCCAAGAGTAGATTTACTAGGTCATATGGCTAATACCACTTATTATGATCTTGGTAGAACTCATCCAAAAAAATCAATCGAATACAAAGGAGAGTTCAACACTTTAATAGCACATTAAGAGGTAAACTTTCTACTAATGTGGGACTAAATTCAATACCAAGGGATGAATGAGTAAGGTACAGAAAAGAGTTGAAGCAACTAAAAAGAAGTGTGATAAGAGACCTTCTGTCCGAACATCATATCATATGCAGTTACATAAACCAACTCCTGCTGCCTCTGAAACATCAACCATAGATCAGTAGCTCAGACGCGTGAAACACGGAAAATTCCAAATATTGGATTCCAAAGAAAAAAGGTAGTAGCACACCTTCCACTTCGCGGTGAGTACATTTGCAGCGGCCAGCACGTCCTTCAACACCGGAAGATCTGCAGGAGAAGAATGGAAGAGATCAGAAGTAAGGAAGAAACAATGCATAAAGAGCCGAACGAGGAGTTGCAGAGGTGGGGGACGTACACTTGAGGGTCTGGCAGACGAGGGCATAAGTTGCCTTCTTGTTCCGCACCGACGGGGCGTACACGAGAGACTTGACGGTGCCCACCGCCCTTCGACGTGCGTCACCCTGGAGAACGGTTCGCAGCACCTTCGCCGCCTCTCTCCTCGCGAAGTAGGCGGCCCGGGCTGCCGCGCTGCCGCCAGATATCCTGCTCCTACGACGCGCATGCTGTACATCCGCCGCCGGAGGATCCTCCTTCTTCTTCCTCTTGTACTTCGACGCTGGCGGCGGTGGTGGTAACGCCATGATCTGCGGTGGACGGATGTGGCGAACGGAGATGGAGGGTGGGGATTTCCGGTGAGATTTAGCACCCATGATATTAAATAATTTTAATTTTAATTTTAATTTTAGATTTGTATCGTCGAAAATCTTAAAAATATAAAATATAAAAAAAATGAAAAATTTAAATGTAGATTTTCTTATATTTTAGTAAGGTATACAAATAAAATGAAAAAAAAAAATTTATTAAAATGTTAAAAATTTAGAAGATTTTTAATTTTTTTTAAATTAAATGTAGATTTTCTTATATTTTAGTAAGGTATACAAATAATTCCATAAATTTTTTATTTTTAGATTTTTAAAATTTTAATAATAATAAAAAATTTAAATTTTCTTTTTCATTAATTTCTAAAAAATACAGATATCCTGGTGAAAAAAATTTAAAAATTTTCATTATATAAAATCATAATTTTCCCCGTTTGTAAATCTACCCCTGAAAATATCATAATCCGCATGTCGACTCGCCTCCTTCATCGACGCAACATCACAAGTTCGTCGATGCTCCTCGAATCTGCAATTTGATTTATCAACGTACTTTATCGAAGTTAAAATAAAGAATGCTTAGTTTTTGTAAAATGAAATTATTTTAAAAAAGTTAAAATATAAAATATAGCAAAAAAACTTAGTTAAATTTATATATTAACATGCACCAGTAACTTTTATAAAAAATTTCATTAATTTCCATAACATACACAAAACCTTTAAAAGTAATTTTCTATTTTTAAATTTTAAAAAAAAAAATTCATTTTTAATTTTCTGACATAGAAAAGATTTAATGCTGAAGTGATGAGAGAACGTTAAGCCCAACGTAAGCCCAAGCCCATGGATTGGGTTTGGGCTGGACCGCGCTCAACGACGCAAATATATAATTTATTATAATAAAAAAAATATAATTGTATAGTAAAAAATGTAAAAATTATTTGATAAATAATATTATAAAATATTATGATAAATAATGAAAAAATGATTACAATAATAAACACTTCAAACAAACAATGTCAAACATTCTTTGCTCCTGGAGACAAACAATTCAACATTTTTTGTTCCTGAAAAGACAATTCGATAGCGCCGTAGCCATCATCATCTGTTCTCCTCTCAAGAACCCAATGAAACAATTAGTTGCCAGTCATACATCACTTTCATACACTACATTTGATTGGACAAGCAAGTCAAATGTCAGTATAACTACAGGGAAAGGAATCAAGAAAATATGAATCCAAGTGTGCAAAGTTAGAGCACTCACAAAACATGACTCCACATTTTTAGTTTTTGCACAATATAAACAAAATGGCAAAAGGATGAGCATATGCTAATCAGATCGCTTGTGGTTTTCTGAATGGGTGACCTCAACTGGCTGATCAGGTAGGGGGCTCATTTCCAATTTCCTTTTTTCTTTCAGAACGACCTGTATTTGGCATGACTTCAAGAAGAAAATTTCCACCATTCCATATGGTTGCACTGACTTTAAGAATTTGAAAAATCAGGTGCATCGTGGAGGACAGAAAAAGTGGGACCGTAAGGACCATCGTTGCTACTGTGAATGATGCATGAAACAAGATATACATCATGTTCCTATTTTGATCACCAAGCAGACCACTGAGCCGCCACCAAAGATTATTTGCTTTTTGTGCCTTTTTTGACAATTCCCTGTTAATGCACGCACTCAAATTATTGGACCAGTTCAAGCAGAGGAAATTACAGGCAATTCAGGCATAGTGATCCAATATCGAACATTGACCTTTATAAGAAACAAAAAAAAAGGTAAATAACATGCAAAAACCATTTTGTCAAAAAGAAATGTAAAAACCATAGCTAAGCCTAGTTCTTGATATCAATCACCACATTGTAAAATTTCTTGGGAGACTAGGATGAAGAGTAATTTATGTATGGTATCATGATTTGGATTATGTAAAGAAATTCAAGAAGAAATACTCTATTGTATGCTATTTGTTATGGCATAATTTTAGTTGATGAAAATAAATCAACAATTAGTTCTAAATTAAATCAACAATTAGCTCTATTGAAGAGAGATGCTTTAAAGTCCAAAGTCAAAAATTGAATATACGGAATGTAGATTCAATATAGATGGTTACTACAGTCAATTCCAGTTATTCCTAAGCTCTAACACTCCTCTTCAAACTCAAACAAAAACAAACTATAACAAGATAAGAAGATACACAACAGACAAACAATTAGAAATGGTAGCAATGTTGTTTAAACAAATATACTAAGAGACTTACAAAAACACACTCTTACAAATACTAATACAACTACCATAAATCAGCAATAAAAGAAATTTAATGTACATTATTAACTAAAAGTATTTTACAAACCCCAAATCTTGTGGATAATACTCAACTTAAACAGAGCAACATTGTTACAATGTTGATCCACAAACGAGAAAATATAATTAATTAGTTGGATATTGATAATAAAGTATTAAACATTTTCTATTGTATTTTTTCTCTTTTTTTTAACTTCAACCGTTGTTTTCATTTTCCTTTCTCTATGTATGCTTCATTCAAACTCACACACCCTACATACTTTGACTCACCATTTTTTTTACCCTTCTCAATTCTTCTTCTTCCCCCTTTTTCCCTTCATTCTCTCACTCCATCTCTCCCTTGCACCTTTTTTTTCTCCTTTTTTTCCTTTCTCCTCCTTCCCCCTCATTCATTCTCTATGACCATTCTACAACCCTAGTGGGTGTAGGTGGCAGCCATGGCGGCAAAAACATCAAAAGCCATCATTGAAAAGAGCTACAAAAGAGGTCACCTAGGGATGGATCACATGGAGATGTGTTGGATTTGCACGAGGCCAAAAGACGACTATTGACACATGTGAAAGAGGGCAAGAGATGATAAAAGAAACAATAGAGAAGTCACAATGGGAGCCAACACTGCAAGGAGTGGAGCTAAGGAGTTCCTACTCAATTTCTAGCAAGAAGGATGAGATGCTTCCACCTAGTTGGTCGAAGAGGACTAGTTTGATGTCAAGAGAGTTTAAGGGAGTGTTCTTTTTTTCTACTCCCAACTTCTGAGAGTAGAAAAAGTGATTTTTAGGAGAACAGTTTTAAGATAGAAGGAAGAAGAAGAGTAATTTTGATAATAGGAATAGATTGAAGAATGCACATATCATCACGAAGTTAAAAGTACTTCTGAAAGTTAGAAGTAAAAAAAAGAACGAAGCCTAAACAACAAGAGAATGACACAATCATATCAAAGTTGTGGATAAAGACAGCCAACCATGTCAATGTGGCCCAATAACTCTCGTTTTAGAACAATGGTCTTCACCATTGTTAGCAGCTTGAGGAGGACAATAGACGGAGAGATCAGAGTCTAGCGTTTTGCAACTATGAGGATAGTTGTAGACTTGCAGTAGAGTGAAGCCCAAGGCGAAGGAAGGGCTAGCAAGGCTAGCCAGGTGGTGGTGGTAGAGAGGCAACAACAAGTAGTTGGAGACTCAACATGGGCCAACAAGGTTGGACGATTGGTTGAAAGTAGATAGTGGCTAGGGTTTCCCTCCTCCTTACCTAAATTTTTCACTCTTTTTAAATCTAAAAACTTGGTTCTAATATCATATTGGAAATCAAGAAAAATAGGTAGAAGTTTGATATTTCATTCATAAGTAGCAATGTCTCCATATATAAAGGTTACATAAAAACAACAAATACACTATAAACGATGTGTGACTAAACTCAGTTACAGTATAACATTACTTGGGTCCATATAAGGATCCATTTCTTCCTAAACTCTAACAATACTATCAGGAATAAGCTAAAAAATAATTTTATCAGAGATGAAGTATGAGTTACACTGACTAAAGATAAGTGAAAATCAACCAGGATGGCTTGATCATATCAATTTAGCCAAAGATTTGATCATAAATAGAAATACAAGAAAATGATTCATGCAGCCAACCCCACATAATGAAATGATGACTCAAAATGTTGTTGTATCATGATTTAGATTTATCTAGAAGTTATGTGATGGGTGCAAGAAAGAGAATTTGAAAGGTATCAAATGTTTCACAAGGCCTTGGATGAACTAGTGTGCTTGATCTATCACGTAACTGGTTTAATGAAACAACCATCTTTGGTTGTCATATCATTTTTCATGCACAATGAGGCAATTTCAGAATTATATCATTGCCTCTATATCTATATGCCTCAAGAAGACCAAGTTAGAGTCAATGGTGGCTGGTTGAGCAACATTAGTGTTAAGCTAATTCTCAAACATACTCCCAACTTCCAAGACAAGGCCTGATGAAAAATAGCATACCTATAAGACGTCATGACCTCTGGGTCTCTCAATAGTCTCTGGTATCGCAGGACATTGACAATGAGAAAGTAAAGAATCTGCCATATCGTGTATACAGCTAAAGGAACTGCAAATAACCAAGTCCATAAGTACAACTTATCTTCTGTGTAAGGCCATGAAAAACTAGACTTCCCTATTGGATGCATAGTGGTGACTGTTGCAGGATCCTGCCAACGAATAGTGAAAAATACAACCCCTGCATAGA